>JADDOH010008569.1:0-74101 GCA_016648135.1 Agrypnia vestita | reverse complement strand
GTCACTATTTTTTTTAAAAATAAATTATCTGTTGGTCGTCATCTTCAGTTTGGCAATCGCTTTATTAATGTTTACTAACGTTTTGTTCCAGGTGCTGTCACCACAACACAGGGACTCAGGTACTTACGAGTGTCAAGTCAGCACCACTCCACCGATGGGAAACTCCATGTCGTTATTGGTTGTGGGTGAGTTTATATTAATTATTAATTTGTAGGTGAAGTTTCTACTTCTGGGACATAATAAATATTTGTTTTATGTGATGTGCTTAACACGGTACCCGAAAATCGTGTTTACTTGGAACCAACTCACCCAAAATAATTATAGATTTGTACATCGTCTTAATTATATTATGAATGAGTTTATATTAAACCTAAACTTTTACATTAACATACATAAATCCATTACAAAAAGGTCAAAGGTTCAGCTAGTCCTTATACGAATTGTATAACATTAATTAAATTACCGGATTGAATAGGTTTTGATTATAAAATAAAACTTTTTAACAAATAACGGTGATATTTGTAAATATCTGTTTTCATTGTTTTTTTCTTCCAAAATATTTCATTCTCTAGGGGATTTATAAAACTTTAATATTATACAAATAATTTGGAAAATGCTGTACTGTATTGTACACACTAAAAATGTCTTCTAAATTGATACTGTTTTTATATTATATACTTGTTTTTTTTTTAATAAAATTGAGTTTTTTTATTATTTTATGTGTGTAAGAACTCGCAAATATATATTTTAATTATTGAACATTTCGAATGAAGAAATATTTGGACGACACATGATATTTGTAAAAATTAAATAATTTTTGAAAAAAATTAATGTCTAAAAGGTATAAAAGAGAAAATTTTCGGAAAAGCGGGAACACTTTTTAGAATCGATTAATCAAAGAGCATTTTTAGATTAAGTTATCCAGATAGTACGGACCTTCAATGATTTTTGATTTTTATTCTTTTGTTCGCTATTTCTAAAAATTTTAATTTTGGCCGTGCTTAATTAAAAATTCCTTTTTATTAAACATTTCGTGTTTTAGTTTTCTAACGACGACATCAGCAATGAAGGTGAAAACTAAAAGTATCTCTTTGTAAAATAAAATCTCCGGAACAATTAGATAAACATCATTTCGAACGATAAACGAGTCAGTTTATTTCAACCGGCAAAGGTGGATTTAAAATCGTTGTGTTTTTTTTTTAATTTGTCGGCGGTTCCAGTTTGGATCCAGGAAGTCCTTTTTGGAGGCTGGAACGAAAAATTGTATAACCTATAAAATTTATTTACATTTTTTTTTTCATTTCATAATACGTTTCTACATCAAGTTTATAAAGTATTTTTACGGAGAAAATAATTTTCACATTAAAGATTAAAACTCTATATCGAAACATACTATCAAAAGCATTTCATAGTTTGTGGTTGCTTTATTGTTAATGATGGCTGCTACGTGGACGCAGACAGTAGTACAGTTTTTCTGTAAAACTTATTTTTCAATGTCTAATTTATAAATTACCAAGAAATGAGAAGTGGTGTGTATAAAGAAATATCCATTAAGACATATTAACAAATGTTTTAATACGTAATTTGCCATTTCGGCGATATGACACGAATGCGACGACGGCTGGGGATACGTTCGGGGTCTTCCTAAATACAATTGCAAAAATCTGACCATAAAGAGATTTCGAGTTGGATGTTCAAGGACACTCAGTCGGGATCAATTGCGCGAGAAGTGTTGATATTACCGTATATTTATTTTTGATCAATTTAATTTAAAAAAAAATAGTTCCATAATACATGTTGCTTGACATTTTATGCAGGTTCATAATTACAAAATTACATTTAATCCATTACGATAAAAAATAATTTAGTATTTTGAATTATTTAAACGATGTAAAGCGAAAAGTTTTCCTTATAACTATTAATATTATTATAAATTTTAAATATTTAGGCTCTTCAGGCAATAGATAATGATATATTTAATGTTCATAACTTTTCTTTGTGGTTAGGCATAATTATAATTTTCAATAATCTGATTTATTTTGTTTTAACCAGATTTATTTTTTATGAAGTCTAATGCTTTTATTAAAACTTTATTTTTGGCAGGACAGACGCATAATACTATTTCATAAATAAAATATGTAAAAATTTAAATGTAGTATGGGTATCTAATATATATAATATTATAAAACATATTTTTATTGTAGTATTAGTATGTGTGTGTTATTTAAAAATAAATAAAAATAAATATGCAGGTACCTACAATTAATAAAATATAAAATTAATAAAAAATAAGATGAAATGATTAAAACATGAAATACATAAGCAGTTTCTTTATTTTTTGCAAATGGTGTAAAATGTGTTTATTTCATTGATAAGTAAATGGCGAGATATTCAAATGCGCTATTTTATCTTATAGGTAAGCTTGCTTCACGGCTCAGTTTAAGTGCTAATGCCGCGTCATCAAATGAACATCTGTCGTCAGCAATAAAACGTTATTGTGAATCAAGAATATGAAAAAAACTGACGAAGACGCTTTCACAAAAGCCGAATCCCGAGATTATAGGTAATTCGCACACTTTGAGGGCAAAAGGTACCATGATGGGCCAATTTAAAATAATAATACGCATCAAGAGATTCAGCGCAAACTAAAGTCTAATGTGGCCCATTCGCTTTAGGGCCCCATTATTACTGAGAGCCAGAAGCAAGATAGAAAGTTTTGCAATGCGAAAAATCATAATAGCCTTTTAGGTACGAACTGATATAAAAATGAATTTCAAACTGTTAAATATTATTTTATTTCTACACATTCTGAAGGAGACGATAGCAAAAACCGCAGAAAATCTAAAAATTGGAAAAATTCTACGCACCATGATAGTAGTACGAGAGTTTATACGACATAATAAATATTTTGTATTTGATGCAACATTTCGAGGAAAATTTTTTTTTGTTAACTGTTGCTGTAGTATGTTTGATGGTCCGTGTTAACAAAAAGAGATACAATTATATAAATTTCAGAGATTTATTTTTGATAGATTTCAATAATATGTACCTACACGTTTTGGGATTTTGTCTCGGACATAAATTCTGAATTTATGATTATCCTGAGATTGGAAAAAAAGAGACTAAACCCGCTGGTATAATATGTTCAGTTGTACCAAACAGAACAAATAATAGCTTGTCAAGAAGTCTAGTGGTTATTACTCTCGTCTAGTGATCCTGTGTTTACCAGCAAGTTGATCATAAATATTTTCATAGAAAAATCATTTAGCTAAGTTTGAAAATCATAGGAACATTGGTGCGACAATTCACAGTACAACATGATCACATTTTCAATTTTAAAAAATACCTAAAATCATAGAAATATTAATTATAAAAAGACAAACCGAAGGTATTAAATTATTAACTATTATCTATTTCATATTAACCGCTGCCAGGAAGATTCTTACACGATTGACGAGCTGAACAACTAGAGTTATTTTTGATATTTTATGTATAATAAGCGAAATATAAGGTAAGATTTGCCTAAAACATGGTGAATATGGGGACTACGAATGCCGAAAGATATTTCCGAGAAAACTCGTACTACCAAAATCTATATCTCGGAAATTATTTCCTTCCTTGAAAATCCCTACCCTTAAAAATAATCAAAAATAGTAAACTAATTAAGCTATAAAAATTGTCGGGCTTACAAAAAACACTTGTTGTTGATGGCTTATTAAAAAGTTATAATATTAAAACTTTCTACAAATAAGCAAAATTTCATAAATTAAAATATGAAATCGGATAAAATAAGTGCATTCAATTTTTTTTTTCAAATTTAAATGTCTACTTCCTCTATAAATGATAACTATCATTTTTATTTCGACTTCTCACACAAACTTTCCTTTCATTTAAGCTAAAAAATAAAATTCTGAAATCATATTACATAATGACAAGATAGAGCATATTTGTTAATTTACTACTGTTGCAAAACTTCATAATAAATTAGATGTGTAAATATGTACATAAAACAAAAATTACCTATCAAAAACATATATTTTTCCACGTATTGATAACACATTCTCCCAAGGGTAAGTTCCAACTAAACACTTTATTTATTTATTTTTCGGAAATAATTAAACACAAGTTTATAATATGGATGTAAAAAGTTAAGTACATATAAGAGCACGAGTTATTAGAATACAACATATTTATATTAGAAAGAAAAATACTTATCAAAAGACAGGGATAGTATTATATACGTATAAAGCCCTCCTAATCCAGTGGACCTCAATCCTCCTAACAGGAAAACAAATCAATAGTTTATAATGGCATTGTATGGATTCCATTCGAGTACAGCTTTCGTGTACTCACACGTACCTAAGTGTCAGGTCGTAGATGGGTGAAATGGTTAACTGATTTAAATAAATAAATTACGTTATAACGAGAACAAACATCGTCATGTCTAGCATACAAAAGCCACACACATTTTATTGCTTAGGATACGTAAATGTATTATTTTTCTGAATTAATCATATTATTTATAGAAGCTAATCTAGCAATCTATGGATTGCAACGTCAAAAATAATTATAGAGAAGAAATGTGTGATGTGTCTCGGTGTTTGTGTGTATTTGTGTGCGCGGGCCAAGAGAGTCTTACGAAATGACCGCCCACATAAATGCATTAGCGATGATTCGGTCTCGCACCAGACTCCGTTAAATTTGTTACATACTCATGACACATATATTATAGAGTAATTAAAATAGATTTTTATATTATAGACATAATAATCAATTATAGTTATTTATTAATTAAAATAGAACATATATTTTTATCAAAGGAGTCGGATTCAGATTCGATTTCTGACGAGAGCATTGGTCCACTCTGATATACGAAATAGATGAAATATTTCAAGAATTTCGTTAAAATAATTTTAAGACTCATATACATCGCGATTATTGTTAAATAATTGCTCAGTTGGTCTTGAAGAGTGCTCGGTAAAAATAAGATTTGCCAAGCTTAATCAGAACCTATTTTTCTACATTGTGTAAAGAGATGACTTAAAGTCAGATGTATGAGAGGTCGTTAGCCCTATGGACGATACAGGAAGTTACGGACAGACACAGATAGACAACTAAAATATTATTATTGAGATAATCGGGATAGTATTTTTATTTCGTAGAAATTTTAGTAAAGTTCGGCTTATTTAAAAGTACTGACTGCGTGACTGAGTTTGTTAAAAAATGATGATTCCGCCTTTTTATTTAATCACATCCAATTAAGCACTTCTTATTAATGAAAAGGATAACGAAATGTTTAAAAATAGGTGTTACCATAATCCTCTATCGAACTCGGTGTTATTTTTGTACCTGGATGTGCCAAAAGTTACAAATATATTGAGCCTGTTCAATTAAAAAAAACAAATGAGCACTTTGGTGTATTACGCTATTATTTATTTCACCAAGAGTCCGAAATACTAACGATGCATAATTGCGTACATTTCCAAGTAAAAATTTATAATTGGTAATCTAGATTAAAAGTTATTAATATTATATCTTTCATGACGCAATTACGCGAATTAGATACTTATTGTTTGCGCTGTGGCCATATAAACGAGCATTCTGATTGGCCCACCCTCGGAGGGAGGGGGTTGGTAGACACAGGGCGGAGTTAATTACGTGTATCGCTTCCTGTTCGGAGCTCCGAAATTAAATTTTAGAAAATATTTAAATAATTTCGTATCTCAATTATTTTTTAACATAATTCAGTGCGGTTTTCGTACGTATCGTTCGTAATTAAAAATATTTATTAAAAAATGTTATATATTTTTATGAAAGGTTAATTGAAAAGGATAATGAATATATAACATAAGATTTAAGGTCTTCGCAAGTAATAATATGTGAAACAGGCGTATATCTGAATAAGATATCGTTTTTTATGGATAGGTTCATTGTGTAACATGTAACATTGTCGAGGATTTGCCTCTTCATTATTATTATTATTTGTATTTTAATATTAACACGAATTAAATTAATAAATACTGTTTCGTAATTTATAACTCATCTTAAAATTCTTTTTTATCGCTGGGTAACACTTTCGATAAATTTCTGCTACAAATATCACAAGTAAACGTAACCTCGCTTTATTAATCTGCTCGTCATTGGCATAACACACGCGTTAGTAACACTGATCGCCCGGGTTATCGCTTATCTCGCTCTGGAAAAAAAGTCAGTGAATAGACACCCACCGTATTCTTTTTATTTAAAAAAAAAATCTTCGCTAAGTTCAAAAAATCGTCAACAGTGTTGATGGTACCAAAAAGCACCAAAATATAAAGACATGAATCAACATAATTTTTTTGATACATGGTCTGGTTCCACGACTAGTTCCAATACATTTGACTTCCTTACAAAAATTACTACGAGCTTGATAATATTGAAACAATTATGATAATTTCAAAGAAACACTTTTAAAAAGTATAAAGTCTTAAAGATCTAAATTTTAAAATTTAAAAAAAAAACATATCATCATCCTTGTCCTAGTAGGGTCGAGGGCCCAAAGACTCGACAAGGTGCTCCTATATCCCCGAGTCTTACGCTGCTTCCGCGTGAGTCAACCGTTCTGTTTTTATACACATATTTTACCGCTTCTCCCGGCTTAATCTGGGGCGATCTACCAGCCGTCTTCCTTCCGGGGTTGCCAAGAGGATTCTTCTTGTTATTCGTTCCTCTGGCATTCTTAGGACATTTCCAAGCCACCTCATTTGTGATTTTTCTATGTGTAGGAATAGAAGTTCCATGCCAAGTGTGTGCCCTATGTCGGCACTTTTCACTCTGTCCATCATTATGACTCTACACCCTTTAAAAAACTCATCGCGCAGCCTGGATCTTTGCTCTCACTCTCTCCGCCAGGGTTCAAATTTGATGGCCATGTATTAAGATGGGCCTTTACATAGATTTAAAAAAACTCAGTTTTGTCTTAACACTAAGCTCGGATTTTCTTATCACCGCACTACATAGAGAACGTAGAACGCCGGTTGCAGCTTCGATCTTCTATCTATGTCGCTTAAAATCATCATTCATCACACATCAAAAATCACACACATAAAATCATCACACATCAAAAATCATTAAAATCATAAAAGTTAGTTTTTATTACTTTATTTTAATTATACAGAGTTATTTGTAAAACATTAATAACCTCGCAGGACTATATTTCTGACTTGATTATGAGTCGAAAATGTTCAAGCTATTATGACCTAATATCAATAGTTATGGAGATATGCGACATCAAAGTTTGCATTTTTTTTTCAATATTTCTGACTTATTTTTTGTAAAACGCTAGACTATCATTACAGTAACTTATATCGATTACGAAAAATTCATTCGTTTCAATACAAGTTAAATAAAATGATAAAAACCCTCAAAAATTTCCAATTGGAAAACATTCCAATTGGAAATTCGAAGATTTTCATTATTTTATTTGACTTGTATTAAAGGAAATGAATTTTTCATACTTGATATAAGTTACTGTAATAATAGTCCAACGTTTCACAAAATATAAGTCAGAAATATTGAAAAAAAGTGCAAACGTTGATGTCGCATATCTCCATAACTATTGATTTTAGGTCATAATAGCTTGAACATTTTCGACTCACAATCAAGGCAGGAATATATTCCTGCGAGGTTATTAATGTTTTACAAATAACCCTGGACTAGTACAAATAACTTAACTGTATTATAAATATGCCATAAATATACGCGTGGAGAATATACTAGCGCTTTGACCCAATCCCTTGTTAAGAGGTTTAGTTTATCCTGTTTTTAGGTGTTCAGTTCACACAATTTTATGGTCTGTGGTAAAAAAGCTAACACGGTAACCTCATTTGTAAGGTATAGATAATTTTATATTACGCCACGTATTATATTATATTTTTACAAAATAATAGATCTTTTTAGTTTGCAATGCGCTGAAACAAATATTTCTCTTGTCGCAAATAATAAATATTCAAAGCGATTTCTTGTTTCAATATTGCGCTGGAAACCGTACGGCTAACGACCGAGCGATGATATTCAATACACTGCTATTCCAACATTGAGAAACTATTTATAAATCAGATTGAGAATAGAAATATTTTCATTAAAGTATCTGTAAATACGATATTATTTTGAACTGAAACTTTATATAAGTTTATTTGTGAAATTTCTGAAAATATGCTGGTAAAAACAAAATTTAATAAACGGTAACTTTTTTAAATACAGAAACTAAATACTCCACTGAGAATAATTATAAATTTATTTTTGTAAGGGTTAAAATAAAACACTATCAAAAATAGGCCTTTATTTTTTCATATCACCGTGAATGGTGACACGATGATTACACACATTTTTCACATTTTTTCATATCACCGTGAATGGTGACACGATGATTACACACATTTTTCACATTTTTTCATATCACCGTGAATGGTGACACGATGATTACACACATTTTTCACATTTTTTCATATCACCGTGAATGGTGACACGATGATTACACACATTTTTCACATTTTTTAATATCACCGTGAATGGTGACACGAACATGGTTAAGGGCTGGTTTTATCAATTTAGATGATATTTGGCAACAATAGTTTAAACTGTCATCAAAGTCGGAGCGCCTGCATAATACGCGAGATTTTTGACACTTGCCGTCAAAATCGCACAATTGTCACATTAGAATTTATAAAAAATACTGCTAACATCTTTTAAACATCACGAATATCTGATTTAGGTGTCTTATTTTTTTAATGTCTTATTATGTTAGGTTAGGTAAATTAGTTAATATGTAGTAACCTAACCTAACGAACCTTATAGTTAGAATAAAATACGAACCTAAAAGTTAGTTAGGTTGAAAAATATATTTTCACAAGAAATATACATTTACAGTTACATATAAGTGGGAACACTATAATAAAGATTCCAAGAAATGTGCCTGCGAAATTTATAAACAAATATTTATCAAAATACGACAAAAATCGCAAAAAATGCGAAAATTGAGTGGTATTATGGTTAAAGATTCATTTATTAGAGCAGACCGCAGACCGTAAAATCCTGGAACCAGAAGTAATAGATTCCTTAATATCCCCTGGGATTGTGTTCGCACATTTCTTATTTATTATTCACTCAAATGTTATCAACAAGCATTCGAAAGAAAAACTTTTTTGCTTAATAATAAAATAATAATTACAGCGTAATTAAAAATACGAATAAAAGCAAACGAGATACCTAAAATATTATAATTAATTCACTGAATAATTCGGTTTTATCTACCAAAATCTTTGCATTGTATTTAGTAAAACGAATTAAATCAGTTTGTTACGTAGTAATATTTTAAGATTATAAATAAGGGACATATTTTCTCCGTGTTAATTAATTTATATATTTCCTAATATATATTATATATGTAATATATAATAAATAATAAAATCCAGACTGCTATCAATAAAGACAAAGATATTAGTACAAAACGCTTATTAGACCAGTGCTCACGTATGCAGCTGAGACGTGGGTACTAACTAAAAGGAATGAGTGGGCACTGAACGTTTTTGAAAGGAAAATTTAAAGCCGTATCTTCGGAGCGGTTCTAGAAAATGGACTTTGTCGAAAAATGGAAATGGCGCAGAAGTTACAACAGTGATCTCTATACTCTGTTTAAGGAGCTTAACGTCACAAAATTTATTAAACTGTGAAAACTTCGGTGGCTGGGTCATGTGGAGAGAATGACTGAGCACCAAGCACCAAAGTCCCTGCTGAACTCAAGGCCAATAGAGCGAAGAAGCTTAGGAAGGCCAAAATTAAGATGGAGCGACAGCATCCTCAAATACATTTCTGCATTGGAGCTTCGGTACTGGAGAGAGCTGGCACTAAACCGAGATGAGTGGAGGAAGACTCTTGGGAAGGCCAAGATCCATCAGGGGTTATAGAGCCAAGAGTGATGATGATGATTTCCTAATAATGCTTTACCCCAAAAATATTGGTTAAATCAAAAAATGTGTAATACAAAAAGAGTGGTAGTTTGAAGCATAAAATTATATTGTACCTACATAAAGATATATATTTTGAAAAATAAAGTAAACATATGAAGATATATATTTTCGAAAATAAACATAAATGAAATATTAATCTGATATATTTAAATCTGAATAAAATGATAACAATTCTAATAAAAATATTTCATACACATTTTATTAAGATTTATTTCATAGAAGGTTTAGTTTAATGCAGCTTATTTCAAAACATCTGGGGACAGCTGAGTTAGTTCTATACTTATACAAATTAGCTTAGTTTTTACAATCAACATAATAAAAGTGGTATGAACATAATTTTTTTATTAAAACGACTAAAAAAGTACATAAACATAAAATGCTAAACGGATAAACTGAATATCTATACCTATAAAACTCAATGTCTGTCTGTTCTCTATACAAATCCACACCGTTTGTCCTATTCGATTCAAATTTTGCATACTTATGCTTTGGGACCCGGCGGATAACATAAACAACATTTTCCCCTGTTCTGTTTTTTCTTTTCCCTCCTCCTGACCTATTTTCGATGCAAATCTGAACCATTCGACCGATCGTACTCAAAATTTGGAAACTTGTTCTTTAGGACTCGGCGGGTAACATAAGCAACATTTCCCTCCTATTCTCTTACCCTTTCCCCTCCCCCTGACATATTTTCGATGCCAATCTGTATCGTTTGACCGATCGGACTCAAAATTTGGAAACTTATTCTTTAGGACTCGGCGGCTAACATAGGCAACATTTCCCCTCTATTTACTTACCCCTTTCCCTCCACTTGAATCATTTTAGATCCAAATCTGTACCGTTCGACCGATCGGACTCAAAATTTGGAAACTTATTCTTTACGACTCGGCGGGAAACATAAGCAACATTTCCCTCCTATTTTCTTACCCCTTCCCCTCCCCCTGACATATTTTCGATGCCAATCTGTATCGTTTGACCGATCGGACTCAAAATTTGGAAACTTATTCTTAAGGACTCGGCGGGTAACATATGCGACATTTCCCCCCTATTCTGTTACCCTTCCCCTCCGCTGATATATTTCGATCGGACTTAATATTTGGAAACTTATTCTTAAGGACTCGGCGAGTAAAACATGCAACATTTTCCCCCTATTTTTTTAATCCTTCCCCTCCCCTAATATCTTTTCGATGCAAATCTGTGCCGTTTGCCCGATCGGACTCAAAATTTGTAAAATTATTCTTAAGGTCTCGGCGGATACTATGTGCGACATTTCCGCCTATTCTTTTAATCCTTCCCCTACCCTGATATATTTTTAATGCAGATCTGTACCGTTTGACCGATCGGACACAAAATTTAGAAACTTATTCGTTAGGACCCGGCGGGTAACAAAAGTGACATTTCTTCCCTCCCCTTTTTACTTTCACCCGCCCTCTTATATATTTTAGATGCAAATCTGTACCGTTCAACCAATCGTACTCAAAATTTGCAAAATTATTCTTTAGGACTCAGGGTTTGACATTGATGACATATCCCTCCTATTCTTTTACTCTTTCCCCTCCCCCTGATATATTTTCGATGCAAATCTAAACCGTTCGAATCGAACCTTAATTTACCCTCATAAATTTATTTTAAACTTATCCTTAACCCGTGCAACGTCGGGTATAAACAACTAGTATTTTATATTTTGGAAAATATTGATCGACGGTAATACATTTTGACGACGAAAATACATTTTAATTATTATTGAGTCTAGTTAAGAAAACAGTTTATTTTTTTTACGATTACAAAAAATATATTTTATTTTGTTAACCAACCTACAAATATTATTTTTTAGAAACATGCCAATTCACGAGCTAAAGAAATTATAATTTACTGCAGATTGAAATATTTTGTGGTTGAATCTTAGTTGTTCTGAATTGCGTTAGTTAATAACAGTTCCCGACAGTTTGAAAGTTGGTTACTCAACGGCTTAAGTAATGTTCACGTCTAATATTATTAAAATAAAATTTCATTCTGATGGAATTAATTTTTAGCTCGATTTTTTAGTAAAAAAATGCACTTCCAATGTTTTGCCGGTTACACTTTTATTGTGTACGCGTATAATAATGTAAAATACTATTGTGTATGCGTAGCGCGTACTAAAATTAATGTGTTTTATAAAAATATAATATTTATTTAACATTTGTTTTATTTTCAAGTGCACTGAGTATTCAATTTACCTGAAGTACTTGGATATTCTTTTTTACTGTTGACCATTTCTACTTATTCTAATTTTGAATATCTGTTTGTCTGTAACTCGCTGGAATCAGGTTGAAATTACAAAATTGCAACAACACTGATGTTGACTAGGCGCATTTCAAAAAAAAATTATGTCACATAAAATCATTGAAATTGAAAATTTATGTGACGCTTTTTTTTATTACGAATGCAAGCGTTGAAAATTTTTCACTAATGACGTATAGGTAAGCCCCGGTTACCGATTTTAGTGAACATGGATTCCGTATAACTCAAATCCTCGTTATATTTTTTAAGGTTGTAAAATTTAATAAGTACCGCACTAAAATACGCGTTTCCCCGACTAATATATTACCATTTCAGTACCTACATCCCTAGTAACTTACGATGTCAGCAACTCTCCCATGATACGAGGACTAGTTGTTTATGCTAGAATAAATTTATGAATATGTGGTCGGCACAATATTTTATTTGGAATTTACCTTTTAATAAAAATCACAGAACATATTTTATTACAGTATTAAAAAGACAACATTCAGAAAACAAAGTAACTTAAGTACTTTATCATATAAAAAAAGCATGGTAGGTACTTAAATTGGAAAAAAAATTTTTTTTTTTAAATATTAAAAATAGAAATGTGTTAAAAAAAGCCTATTATTCGGATTCAACGTTTTTCAACAGAGTTACCCAAGTTAAATATTCAAGGTCATTTGAAGAACATAGTCTCAGAGATTACAAATTATTTTCTAAGGATTTAGTTACCAAATCGCTCGGCGAAATTCCACATGCACAATAGCTAACTCGTGCTGATCAAATTCTATTTATATTCGTTTCGATGGAATTTCTTGAAAACTTACTAATTACAAAGCTTACATTTTTAGTATACGACAGGCGGTTAAATATTTTTAAATATTTATGATTTTTTTTATTATTTTTAAATTCTTTACGTATTTATAACGATTTCAAAAATTCTACTGAAGACATCATTTATGTGTAAAACAGACACATGCAAACGTTTAACCAAAGTGTGGTAATTTTTCATTATGTGATAAGAAAATTCTTAGGAACAATGGTTAAACATTTTAAATGATAATGATTTATTTGATTAAAAATGACTAAACTAAATAGTTTTGCAGTTATATTGGTAAGTTAATATTAAAAATATTATAATTTAAAATATGCTTTATTTTAACTTTCTAATACACACATAATTACTTATTAATTACTACTTTAGTTTCGAGAGGAGCAGGCCCTCTCATCATCAGGTATAGATACCGAATAACTTACTTAAATACAATCTTATCGGGTAGGTTAGGCGCACGGTGGAAAGGGGTATTTTTTTGGCAAAAAGCTTTAGGATTAGTGAAGCGGACTGATATTATTTATGAGTGTGTTTTTGGAATTCATTTTTTTAGGATTTCAATGGTTTCCAAACAATTCATTATTCATGAGGAACCGAGTGGAGTAGTTTCAAATTGGGAATCGAAGGAATGATAATTGTTAATAATATTATTGGCAAATTCGGGGAAGTTGTTATTTTTTAGGCAACAGCGATGATATTAAAAATATTATGTTAGATGCACACAAAATATTTAGTTGAGACCGAAAGTTAATGACTTTATATATTTATTTAAAAAGTTAATAATTTTGTAAAATAGTCAGTTTACTACACGCAATTTAATACAGTTTAAAATTTCGTATACTGTAAAAATATCACAAAAATCGTAACGAATTTAACCCTTTCCACTTTTGACAACTTTTGCGATTAAATAAGACTTCAGCTCCATTCTGACAACACTGTTGTATCCTGTCACGACCGCATCCTGTATTTTTAGCAGCATTGTTTTCAAAGCACTCTTTTTTATTAAATGTATTGTTTTCATCACCATCACAGACAAAAAGCTTTGTTATTTTAGGTCCAGGAGTCGCTGGCGCCTGCGGACGTAATTTTCTCAAATACGACGACGCGGGGTAGGCTGTTATAATTTACGGTGTCGCTTCCATTAAGCTCCGCGAGTATCCATCATACTGCATCATATTAACGATCAATTATTACACAAAGGGATGCTGTATTTAAAATCCACACAATGGTCGAAAGTACTTTTTGATTTTTGCGACAAAGCCTGCGTAACGGGCTGTCTTTTGTAATCTCGTAAGAGCCACTTTTTATCTGCTCGCTTCGTTCGGCTCGCCAAAAAACGCTGAACATCACGGACGTCTCGTGGACATAGACAAGTAAGGCAATGCTTAAAGTGATTAATTCTAAGAAACGGAATATAAAAAATAATTCTACTACGAATATTATAATTACCGTCGTATATGAAAAAGCGCTAACGAATCTTCAAAGGGTCCAAATCTCAAAATCGTGAGAAAACTTAATAACTAAACATCACGCCATTTCCCGCAGGAGTTGGCAGAGAGGATAGAATGCCACATTCTTGTATCTTCATACACCATTTTCTTTTTCCCCACATTCTTTTCCAATGCACGTTCTACGGTGGTTGAAGCGTTTAACAGGGCTATCCTTCAATAATTTCTTTTGCGGACGCCCTCTGTTCCTGTTAAATTCAATACTCGCCCGATACATTTTCTAAACCATACTCTTCTCAGTCATACTTTCAACATAACCAACTATCTCAGCAATCCTTTCTTTAGTGTATCTACCACGCTGTAGCCATTATCACATTCACTTCTGATTTATTCAATCCTCATTACCAATCAAATATTTTTAACATAAGCCACTTAGTAACTGCGTTTCCACCACATTCAATCATAGATTAAAATGGTGTTATGCGTTGATGCAGTCCTTTTACTGTATAGTATTTTTGGGTGGGAAGGGGCTTATAGCCATTAATTATGATACAAAAATAATTAATAATACCATTCTTAAAAAAACGTTATGACTATCCTACTGTAAATATATTTCATGATGTTAAGGTACCGTCTATAAAGTTAGACAAAATTAACACTGTATGTTAAATCTACAAAGATTATTTAAGAAATAAATCCCGCTCCTAAAATATACAAGTAATAGATATAGAACAAAGGGGCCAATAAAGATACCAACTTTAAGAACCAACATAGTATAAAACCACTATAATTACTTGGGAGTTTAATGGTAAAATACATCGTTGCTACAAAACAAATTTCAAGAAATAAACTTTTCAAAATACGAACAATAAAGTTTGATTTTACAAACCATTGATTTTGGATAGCGTTGTGTTGTAACATTTCCCACATTTCCCAAATGGTTTTTTGTATATTAAAAACTTCATCTTCTTAATAAAAACTCGTGCTTTAATTTGGCTTGTAAATACTCCTCCCATAAGCACAAGCTATTGGTTTCATTTATTATAAAATCATTTTATGTACCTGCTATATAAATAAATAAAAAATAAAATTAAAATATATTCACTCCTTTTTTGCATATCCCGGATATCGCTTCCATAAATTTGATTTGGCACCAAAACTCCGTTATGGTCCGCTATTCTTGATATTTTAAAAAAATTCTAAGGGCGGCACTTAAGCTAGGGACATCACTGCTGAACACGCACACAAACTAAATGAGAAGATTTTTGTCGCACGTGAATAAAGGAGGGAAAATATTACATAACGTATTTTTCGGATAACATGCGAAAATTGAAACCGAAATAATATTGTCTTTTACAAAAGATACATTCAGAAAAATGTAGGATAAGCATTTTTATTATTTTTGGCAGAATATTCGCTCAAGATATACAAAAAGACATATCGATTAGAATTTTTTTCACTTGAACCAATAGCGTTTGTAGTTCAGTGGGCATGGCACTTGTACCGGGGGTACTGGATTCGGTACCCGATTAATGCATTTATAATAAAGATCAAATTCCTAAAACTTATACACAAACTAAGAAATGGCAAATTTGTAGACAGGGATATTAAATTTCAAAAACCAATCAATGCTGCACTAAACTTCATAAAATTACCACATAAAACATGCTACAACAAAAACAGGATAGTCGTGCTTCGTTCAACGCACTGAAACTATACAGGTCTATTAAAATAATATAAATGTTTATATATATATTTATATATATATAAATATATATACGTTTATATATATATATATATATAACTAACTAACTAACTAACTAACCATCACGCCGTTTCCCTGCAGGGGTAGGCAGAGAGGATTGAACGCCACACTCTTCTATCCTGGCACACCACTTTTGCTTCGCCACATTCCTACATCTTCTCTACCGTTTCTACGATTGTTGCGCTTTTTAACCAGGGCCATCCTAATACTTTAGTAGCGCGTGATCGTGCCAGGTCTTTCGCGGACGCCCTCTATTTCTGTTGCCTTCAACACTCACCTCATATATTTTCTTAACCATCCTTTCCTCGTTCATACGTTCCACATGACCAAACCATCTCAGAACTCCTTTCTTTATTCTATCTACCACACTACAGCCAGCATTGCATTCACTTCTAATTTGTTCATTCCTCACTCTATCGACCAAAGATTTTCCACACAAGCGTCTTAGTGACCGCATTTCCACCGCATTCAGTCTACTTTCATTCCTCTTTTGCCAATTCCAGGCTTCACTTCCATACATAAGGGTTGGCACTAGAACGCCATTATGTACCGCTAGTCTTGCTTCTTTTGACAGATTCTTATTGGCCATAATTGCATTTAGTGCACCATTAACTTTGTTTCCCGCAGTTACTCTCCTTTCGATATCATTCTCAGCCTTGCCGTCTCTACTAAACATACTTCCCAAATACACAAACTCATTCACTTGTTCTAAGCATTCGTTGTTTATATCAACGAATCACTTAGTCACTCTTAGTCACTCTTTCGTCTCTCTCGAATACCATCACTTTCGATTTGCTGACATTCATCAAAAGTTCACTCTGCATGCATACATCGGACATCCTGGATACCAAGCACTGCAGATCAGCTTCACTGTTAGCCACTAATACTGCATCGTCTGCGTATAGCAGACAGGATATGGTGAGTCCGTCCATTTTCGCTCCAACTTCTAGATCCTTCAGTTCTTTCATACAATTATCCATATACAGGTTGAAAAGCCATGGTGACATTACGCATCCCTGTTTGACACCTTTTGTAATATCAAACCATGATGTGAATGTCCCATTAATTCTCACGCAAGCACTACTTCCTTCGTACAGGGATGCAATTGCCTGTATGAGTTTACTCTTCACCCCATATTCAGACAAAACCTTCCATAACTTTCGTCTTATCACTCTGTCATACGCTTTTTGGAGATCCACAAAGGCACAAAAAAGTTTTTGGTTCTTTGCCAAAAACTTTTCGGTCATCTGGCGCAGTGAGAAAATCTGGTCCATGCATCCTCTTCCACTCATGAAGGCTCCTTGTACATCCCACACTTTTTCTTTCGTTGTCAACCTCACTCTTTCTATCAAAATTCTCGCATACAGTTTGCCAACAGAGCTCAATAGGCTAATGGCCCGATAGTTCGCGCAGTCCATTCGCGACCCTTTTCCTTTGTATAGAGGCATGATAACAGCTCTTCTCCAATCCTTAGGAGTGTAGCTGCCCTCTAAACATTGGTTGAAGAGTCTATGAAGCCACGTGAGTATTACTGGACCACCACCCTTAATGTACTCGGCAGCAACATTGTCATAACCCACAGCCTTGCCATTCTTCATGTGCTTCAATGCTCTTTTAATTTCTTCCACAGTTATTTCATTCACACTGTCGTCACTATTCATAAATCCGTTGGACGCCTCAAAGGAGTCCTCACTCACATTCCCATTACTCTCATACATTTCTTCAAAAAATTCCTTCCATCTATCTTTTATTTCATTCTCGTTTCTAAGCATCTTTCCATTCTTTGACATAATAGCATTCACACAACCTCTTTTCGTACCACTTCGAGACTTTTTAACTTCCTTCCAAAAGATCTTGATATTCTCTTGGAAGTTCTGAGTCAATTTAAGACCCTCGTCCTTCCTCAAACGCTCCTTTCTTTCTTTCACTCCGTGCTTTACCTTTTTCTTACATACAATATATAAATCCTTTGCTAGCGTATATCCATTCACATCTCCATTCTTTGATGCCAAGAGGTTACACCACGCTTTTTTCTTCTCATTTATAAGATCTCTAATCTCGTCATCCCACCATGCATCTCCTTTCTTCCTTCCTTGGACGGCCACACCGCACACTTCCTTGGCTGACTCATACAGGCTCTTTTTGATGTGTTCCCATGCGCTATCAATATTGAGCTCTTCCATACATTTCTCATTTAACCTTTTTTGTTAAAAAAGAATAAAAATGCATGTGTAACGATTATAAATTATTATAACAAAATAAATGTGTCGGTCATTTTCCCACTGCACCACGGGGTTATAAAATTAAAACCTTTGCTTCACCTATCTTTCAGATGCTCATCCCGATAGCAATTTTCATAAAGCCATCTCCCTCTTTCCCGTGGTTCGCCATGCGTTAGAGTGGCTGAAACTATATTTCATGATTTTCCCGAAAGGAGATGGCAGAACGAATTGTGTATTCCGTAATTTAATTCTCCGTGAAAACCTGTATGTGCGACAAGGACGGATAGAATTTCTGTCTTGCGCTTACATTTCAGTGGTATAACAGTGCAGTGGAGTCACATTTATGTTATTGCAAATCCTATTCTCGATGTATTTTACACATTTAGATTTAAAATAATACATAATATGTGTCAAAATGTGACATCTCCATTTTCATACTTTTGAGATAATCGTTAAAAAGATGGCTAAAAATGTCACTATTTCATAATAAATGTGTTTTTACAATTCCAAATGCTTTAAATTCATAATTCTTGTTTTGATTTAGTAGGTTCGACATAAATTTTATATTCTCCAAAACTGCATTCCTAACTCATTTTGGGTCATGGAGATGTCGCATTTTGATATTTAACGTTACATATATGGAAATATCTACATCGAATGGTTTTATTTACGCACCATAGCTAATTTACCAGTAAATTGTGTTTTGACGAGTTAGTATAATTAAAAATATCGTAAATACATAATTGAATTTGGCTGTACAGTGGCCGGCAAACATCTTGAAATTTTACGGCGTAGTGGGGGGAAGTTTGCGCATATACCATTCCACCAACGAGACCCAAATTTTGCCTTCTGCGCGTTCCCCCACTGCGCCAAAGAATTTCAAGAAGTTTGCCGGCAACTGTACAAATATTTTTAAGCTTACAGATCCGAGCGCGCTAACCAACATTGTGTTGTGTTACGTATACCTTGGTCTGTTTACATAAAAGTTCTGCCTCGGTTGGGAGCATTTATTAACTACGTGGCTTGATCAAGGGGGAGGGGGGAGCCGAGCTAGGCAATTCTTCATTTATTTTATATGGCAAAATTAAAACTGCACAGAATATGCGACCGCACAAAGGTATTAGAATCAGATTCATTCGTGATAAAACTGCAGCAAAAAAACGACGAAACCCTTCTTTTTTATGCAGTAAGTATAATGTATTCTAACTTTCTTTTCTTTCTTCTTCTCTTGATGGGAATCTTTTTTTTTTGAAATATTTCTTAATTATATATTTTGTTTGTTTGCTTGAATTTTATTTCTTACTTATACAAATTGTTATGCGGCGCTTTGTTATTTAAAACAAATATCAGTTTTGTTTATTTTATACCCAATAAATTTAAAAATAGTTTTGGTAAGAGAAAACAGCACAAATATTATATATGTGTATCTTCGCGAATTAATAGAAAAAATTAAATAAAAAAAAAAAAACAAGTTTTGTTTATAATTTTATTTCGTGTCGTGATAAGCGACGAAAAAGTATTTTAATGTATATTTCGTCTCTACGTAGTTTCAAAATTGCATACATTTGTATCAAGCGCCCTTGAAGTGAGTATTCGCGAAAACGGCGCTATATAAGTTATCCAAATATTATTATTATTAAGGTGAAATTATCTTCTTACGAATATTAAAAATTATCTCCTGGATATTCTTTAACTAATTCAATTAAAGAAAACATTCATTTACCTGCTTTTTAATAAAACAAATCTATTCATAATTTATTTTCGGGCTGTCACTGAACAACGAAGCCTTCTGCAATTTTTATCGGTTGTATATCTATATCTCTTTCTCGGTCGTATATCGTCCGGTGCCGATGAAAGAGACGGGCGAATGCATTCATTTCCAATTTGGAGATCTTTCCGACCCGGTTTTATGGCTCAGTTGTTTTGAAGATAGCGCTTCGAGAGCGGCGCGCACATGTCCTACTCGTATTCTCGTTGTGCGCGCGGAGTCGCTAGCCGCTCGCTCAATCGCGTTCTCTTTTCAAAACTTTACTTTTCATAAATATTTACGAAATCAATTGACAGCCATTTTCAACGTCGATAAAAGTGTTTGATGAACGAATTAGTTATATATTGACTCTAGTTTAAAGTAAGAAGCAGTTTTCAGTCATACTTGGACCATTGATCAGTGAAACAAACTTTCGTTGTATATCTGTCGAAATAAGTTTGGAAACTTTTGACAAGACAGTGTTGTGTTAAATTAAAATGTTCACTTCCGAACTTCTTGTGCTACCGAAGTACTCTAGATGAGATAAATCAACAATTTTTACATTAACCAGGATAAGTAATTTAACAATGCCTTGCAAAATGGTTTTGTTGACAGTTTTCGTTTTGTCTGTGTGTGTTTTCTGCCAAGTTGATGGCGAAGGGCCATGGGCACCTCCAAAGAGCCAATGTGAGAAGATCACGATTCCAATGTGCCAGGATCTAGGCTACAACTTGACTGTGATGCCCAATTTGATGGAGAACTCTGATCAAAAGCAAGCAGAAAGAGGGGTAAATATTGTTTTACATTATTATTGTAAGGAATTTATTGTTTATAGTGAAATTATTTCAAATTATCGCGTTCATATCAGTTACAGTTATCATTGCTCTGCATTTTTCAACATAAATTACGTAGATTATTTATTGTGCGATGATGCGATGGTTATCTCGTTATCTGACGGATGATGTTATCTTTTTTTAACTAATGGAACACTTAACGTTATGTGTAGGAACCATTACACTCGTGATTACGGAAACTCGAAAATGGAAAGTATTTAGTTAATGGGATGATACCGTGTGTCGTAATTTCCAACCTCATAATGGGTTAATTATCTAGTCACTTGAACATAATTTAAACATTATAATTATTTCATTAGAACGATTTTGTTAACGAGGATATTTTGTTATTTGTTGTTGGGAATTATACTTTCATTATCAAACAATTATTTGTATTCGTATTAAAGAGTGGAGACTAAACAAATGTTTTTTATACGAGGATTTGTCATTTTCGCAGATTAGATTGAGCGGGAGCAATATACTGACAGTTATAAACATACGCTTTAAAATTGTAAGTTTGTTGTCATAATTGGATTAACCGATAAGGTAATCGCCGGTAAAAGGATTACTCGTAATTATGTCATGACGCCTAGTTATTTGCTATTTTAATTTCTTTTACACGAGTGCTTGCTAAATACAAATACATACACGTGAGTAATGTTTATTGCATGCATATTAAAGACATTGTGTAACTGACTATGACTTGTTCTATGTTCTATGGTTGTTAATATTTCCCTGTATGCATTTCAGTGATTTCAGTAACATAAAATAGTATTGTTTGTAATATTATTAGGGTTACTTATTTTAGGGGACTGGCAACATTTGAATTTGCATGAATTTTGATTTGTTTTGTTAGAAATTTTGATTTATTTAATTATTCACCACGAAGATTAAATGTAAACATTAAAAATAAATTGATTGATCACGGTATTATTATGTAATATATGTGTATATGCCAAGGCCCTGTGTGTATATAGGTATAACCTTAAAACATGCTCAGGCCTAGTAAAATGTTATACCTACATAGAATTTTCATCAAACTGTTGGCTGTCAGTGAAAACCTTTTTATGTATGTACCTACACATATACCTAGTAACAGAGCTAGTCCACAATACTTAACAGCTAAATTTCTGCCTAAATTACTAGTCTAAAACGTTGACCTAATAAGTTATTTTAAGAATAATCCAATATTTTATTACAGTTTTACAAAATCATTTTAATTATTTAAGTTTATGAACTTGGAAAACAATATTTGCGAAATTGGCCAATTATAATCCTGGATCGGCTTCGGAGCCATAAAT
Organism: Agrypnia vestita; assembly: GCA_016648135.1. NCBI lineage: Eukaryota > Metazoa > Arthropoda > Insecta > Trichoptera > Phryganeidae > Agrypnia > Agrypnia vestita. Next base: position 51,681 of record JADDOH010008569.1, on the reverse strand, counting down.
CATTTCTATGCCCTAAATTATCCAAAAAAAAAGTCTAGACTTGTTCGATAAACTTTTGTTTTTTTGTATTCAATATTGAGTTTAAAATCAATAAGATATGTTCAATTAATCAAAACCATCAAAGCGTCCATGAATTAATTAAAATGTTTACACCTCTATAATGGTTGATAATATGTAGGCATATTATGCAGATTGAACATTTTCGAGCACTCCTAACTGTGGACTAGTTCAGCTACACCCTGTATACACGTGTGTATATTAGTTTCCTCAACAAACATAAATATAATAGAGTGTGGATAAAACTCAAAGAACGTGCATTGTAATTTCGGAGGAATGCAAATATTTATTATTATTTTTAACCTACGAGGAGTAGGTACCTAAACAAAAACGCTACTATGCAATTGACGAAAAAAGGGTAATTTATTTGATAACTATTTATTAAAATGTCTGCACCCTGGCTATATTTTCGCATTTCGCATATTGGCAGTTTGTGTCTCTATCCCTCATAAGATTGTTAATTATTTAATTTAACGCTGATGGTGGCTCCGGTCGGACTGCTTTATGCGTCGGATTTATCCCCTCGCCTCTCCGCTTCACCATCCCGCGGACGCGAGCGCGCCCGCTAATGAGAGCAGAAGAAGTATGATTTGTACATTGAAACATCGCGGCCGGCGAGCTGCGGCGCCCAGGAGGGCAGCCACTCCGAATATAACTCGGGTAAACATTATTTCATCTCGAGCACATCACGGAATAGTCATTAGACTGTTTACGGATGCTGGGGAGCATTAGGCGGCTCTAGGTGTGCAGACATATCCTACACCATCGTGCAGTCGTGTGAATTCGGGTCTATTCCATTGGTGTACGTTATCGTAAGAATCGTGTCCTGGCCGCTATTATGCAAAATTATACAATTTGTCAATTTTATTATGTATTTATATAAAATAAGTACCATCTTAGTTTAAAAGTCGGTAAAAATTAATTTCTTTAACATGTATCTGTTCATTCTTCATCCAAAGTGTCCACATATTCAATTTAAGACGGTGTTTCTGCTATAATGATAGAAATACTGACATCTGACGGGCGTCTTAACATTTCTCATATAAATTTTACCCGTAGTTATATAAATAAGTACTTTTTGTCTTTGGATATTGTTGGATACTGTTGTAAAGGTCTTGAAGATGTGAATTTTATACATATTTAATATTAGGTGTAATATTAATTTATTATACATCTTGTTATTAGAGGAATCTGTCTTTCGGAATTCCTGTCGTCTCTAGTTTACGAATTGTTCAATCCTTGTACCGTCGTTTATTGAAGCTTTAGTTTATTTATTTGTCGGGACGAAAAAGCAATTCATCAAGACGATCAAGACCTACAACTACACGAAACGAGGAAGGCTGAGAGAATTACACGTTAGAATTACCGACAAGTACAGTAGCCGGCAAACATCTTGAAATTCTGCGGCGTAGTGGGGGGACGTTTGCGCATCTACCTTTTTACCAACGAGACCCAAATTTCGTCTTCTGCGCATTCCCCCACTTAGCCAAAGAATTTCATGAAGTTTGCCGGCAACTGTATAAGTTTTATAAATGAATATACCTATACATATAAATCTAGATACTTTGTATGCAGGCAAATGAGTTGTACGTAAACACATTTTGAAAAAAAAAGCAAATTAACTACGTAATTTTCTAATATTCCCACAACAGTTATTACCACATTCTTCAGATTACAATATATTATAATATTTCGTGGGGTAAAATTGTATACAACTCGAGTTTCAATGTTCTGACTTGTCCACTTCGAGGTAAATATGTATTAAAAATGCGCTTTGCATCTCGGTAGAGATGCACTCTGTACTGTGGGTGACCACAGCCATTAAGGTGATATTATTGAAGGAGTGACAATCATTAAATGGAACGATTTATTTGTATTGCAATTGCAGCATAAACCCGAGCGAGCGTTGCAACAACAAAAAAACATGTAAAAGTATCTCGTAACGAGGTCGGAGAATGATTTTGATATTTTTTCTCGGCCTCTGGAACAACAATCAACATTCATGTCCAAAATCCAAATAGGTATGATTGGCCTGGCCAGGTATACCAGCGGTCTTAATTGGACGCATCGATTGCTGGCACAACTTTATACCTGGAGTGTACTAATCCATGGGCCTTCTGTTAATCGCTTTATTGGCCGGCTTCTTAGCTTCAGGTAACGGAATTGCGAATAATATTGTTTGCCGCCACTAAGCAGATTAACAATTTTGCAAAAATTAAGTGGGCGCGCCCATCTTTGGTCAGGCGAATTTCTAACCAAAACTTCCATCCATTAGAGTTGACATAAATTTCCAGAAAATATTCAAAACATCAATTAAAAAATTAATTTTATTATGTATTTGTTTTAATCTAGATTAAAACAAATAATAAAATATATTTTTTAAATGTCAATTTACAAAGTTACTCAACCATTGAAAAAAAAAACATTAATTGATTTGGAAATAAAATATTTGCCACCTAAGCGACCATATCTTAATCCCATCCACTCTTGGAATTTAATGTTTTTTTAATTTTTATTCTGGTGTCTCGTAGCTGGTAGCAAATACTTTGAGGTAGTCTTCATTCAATTTTAAATAGAAAATATTCAGTACACTTTAGGTGAAATGTCAACAGTTGAGGAGATAAACGACATCAAAGTTACTTCAATATCATTTGCTTAGATACAAGTAAAATAAAATGAATTGCATGAATTTGAACCAGATATTTTTGAGAGGTTTGAATAGTTTTATTTGACTTGTATCAACGCGAATGAATTTTTAATATTTCAAATAAGTATGTTAATTTGAAGGTAGGTACTACAACGTTTTACAGAAGACAACGTCAGAAATATTGAAAAAACATGTAAACTTTGATGTCGCTTATCTTTCACTCGAATTGTAAAAAAATATTTTTTTTCTAAATTGAACGAAGAAAACTTCCCCAAATATTTTTCCATTATATACCTACTGATAAGTAGGTGGATATTTTAAATTAACTGTGTGCAGTCGATTAGGCAGGTACCTACTAAAATGCTAACTTTATAGCATCATCTTATTTTTCCATTGCGCAACATTTAACCAAATTACCGGTAATTTAGTATTGTTGTTTTATACAGATCCATTTTCCGAGTAACCGGTTTACTATACAATATCACCATACACATATTCCATGGTAAATTTTTGATCGCCATTATTTATCGAAGTGAATAATAGAATCTGATGAATTTTTAATAGCTGTCCATTCAATGGGTTAATTTAGGGTGGGTAATTTGCATAGAAATTAATATTGAATCGAAACAATTAATTCTTATTAACATTCTCTCCTGAAGTTGAACCGAGTCTCGAGTTTTGCATTTCTTTCACTTTCAACGGTTCAAATCTCTCGAAACAAACTAGTCCAAATTAAGAAATCAACGAAGAATAAAGGCCTCTCTCTCTGTGTAAATTTGTATTGTGACCGCCGAGTGCGTGTTTGAATCTCGTCTCGCAATTGGTCCCGCGGGTAATACCTGGTGTAAATCTAATTCTCAGTATGTAGGTCCCTTTGTTGACAGGCGGCCCAGGTCACAGTATAGTAAAGCATACAGTATTATATCTTCATACAAACAGCCGAAACGACACCCTTCGAAATCTCGGTATACTTCGAACTGCTCAGTCGCCGCAGGGCTGCAGTAACGTGCGGACGCAAGCAGTGTGAGACGTTCCCACGCATACATTTAGGTCAATTTATGGCACCCCAAACCATAAAGAGTAAGTCAATGAGCAGCCCTGGTGCGTTTTTAACCAAGTTTTAGTACCAAGCGGCCGTAGGTATTTATTTCAAGGACACTGCCGAGATAACATACTGTATGTATTTATTATACTGTGCCCAGGTTCCCTCCGCAGGGCCCCGGCGAGGTCGGGGCCGGTGGGACGCAAGGGATCAAAGGGTCCCAAATTAGTCGTTTCGCGCAGACTCAAATTGGCTTACCTGCCTGCCGTAATCGACAGGAAATTTATTATTAAGTTTTATTTTTATTTTTATTTTATATATTCTTGAGTAACTCCCGTGGTTGCTTGGTAATTATAGTTAAGATGTCGGTAATAAATGATACCTATTTTTGTCGGAGCAGATTTACATGTAGGTACGTTCTTCAAGAAGGTACATCAATTTCAACAAATGCGTAAGAATATATTTCTACAACAGAGATATTTCATTTTGTCCATGAAAAAAGTTAATTTTTTTTATTTCCCTTTATTACAATAATGTTATAAATAAAAAATTATATGAAAAATTGACCACGAAATGAAAGTTATAATAGAAACATGAAGTGATATTGTCACGATATTACGAAATGAGGAGAACTACATATTACCGAAAATACCTATTTAAGGCACTCGGGACGTTTTAGAATAATTTGGAAACAATGGAAACCGGTGGTATGCAAGGGGAATGCACGAGAATATTCGAGAGAAAATTTTCTTGTAAATCCTGTTCCATCCGCGCGCGAAGAATACTTTTTTTTTGACAGTGAACAAAACCACAGAAAGCGCACGGGCGCGAATAGGCAATTTGTATCAAATAAAAGTTTCATTTGGATTCCACCGCTGTGAACCCGTGAAAATTTATGTATGTATTTAAAATAATTACTAAAATATTTTATCAGCATAATCCTTATTATCGTCTCGCTTCACATCAAATGCATTTAACTGCATACTTTTAAATATGATACGGCTATAAATCCAACGGAATAGATAACTCAAACGGTCAAAATAGACTTTTTTTGAAATTGTCTTTCCAATATTTTCCAGGTATTCTTAAAATCAGTCATATTTTTACTCCCTTTCACTCGTAGCGTCTGGTTGCTTGTCTGACGCAAAAATTTTGAATCGATTTTTAACCCTTTTCCCGTAGTCGAATCAAGCTGAAACTTGGCAAGTAGACTCGTGGCGACGATCAAGAAGATCTATCAAATTTTCGTAATTTTTTTTTAATAATTATAGTATAATCTTGGATATTTAGAAATTTTTAATGGTTTTTTCATACAAGTTGTATGAAGAGACTGCGACGCATCTGGTAGACACTAAACCTGATTATGGTATAATTTTGGATTTTTGGAAATGTTTTATTACTCCCTTTCGTAGCGTCGCCCGACCGAGGCCCAACGCTTAGGTTAAGCGCCAAACCAGTTTCCACTAGTAAATGAGAAAGGGAATATAATAAAAACTTGGTTTTTATGGGTTAGTTTTTTATTGGTATCCTCCTCAAATTATTTTTTCCATATTACTTGCACGGAATCACTTGTCTGGGATCACTTGTCAAATCAGTGATTGTTTTCCTGTGATTTTGCTTCGAAAATCATCATAAATGTGATCAGTTTTAAGGTCAGCTAAAAAAACCACATTGACATGTTTTTGGAACAGGCGAAACCCCCGTTTACTCGGTGTCTTTTTCTTGACCCACCCACGTTTTCTTGAAAAGCTCGTATTCAAGCTTTGGTGTTTTCGACTACCTACGGCGTGCGCCAGAAATATTGTCAGCTCGTCTATCATTTATAATCTAATCTAAGTAAGCAATGTACAAAAAATATCCATTTAATATCTCCATAATAAGTAATATCTATGAGTGGCAAATTTTATGTTTCTTTTGCTTCAGCCTTCGTTTTTTGTTAGCAAGTGAATTTCATGACGAAATTAATTTATCGAGATGATATTGCAGGCAAAGATATAAATTAAATCCAATCTATTGCAGTTAAACGTGAAAGTTTGAAATAATCTTCAACAAAAAAATCAATAAAATTGTATTAGAAAAATAAAGTTACCTCACTGTACGTTAATGTTTTTTTTTTATTAAATAAAATCAATTAATTCGTATAAAACCACAAATTTTATTAAATATTCAGTACATGAAATTTCATTGTTTGAAAGAAAATATAAATATATAAGTGCAAATGTAGAAATAAAAATTTATTTCCATCTTAGAGGGCACGTCGCTTATATTGTATGGAAAAATATAAATCATAGCCACAGATTATAAAATTTTACATACTTGAACTAAACCCCTTTTTAGGCGAGAGAACTGTGACGCAGCAGAAGTGTGTCCCCCTCGCGTATATTTAAGACTCATTTATAATGTAGTATTTATTCTTGCATAGTTAAATCCCCCAGTAAATTAAACGTATTTTTACAATATACGTTGTTTTTAAAAAATTTCGTTTCAGGTCGTGTCTATTCAAGTAAAAATGTCATTTTGTAATAAAGCACGACTCATTTACTAAGACATTTTATTTTTAAGAATAGGTATTTATTTTGAGCTTTTCATAATTGTTCAAAATTTACAATCTTGTAATATATTTTTTTAACCAGTCGAACGTACTGGAACCACAGCGTGTACCAGAAAATTTCCGTAAGGTCATGTCATTATATTTTGGTGGTCCGTGATCATGGCACAATATGGAGTAGATACCTACGCATCTAGAACATTGATATTCGTGTTCAGTTTGTATTATAAAGGAAGTAAGGTATCCCCATAAGTGCCATTGATTCCTCGAACAACCTCGCGTGTATGGTTTAGCTGGCGTCTGTTGGAAAAAATACCCTTTTCATCTCGCAATTTCCGTGGCGGCTTTGTTCACCCCGCACGAGATGATATCCCGCGCACAAAAAACTAAATACCCTCCCGAGATTCCTGGCCGCCGCCGATTCGAATCGATTCGTTCGAGGTGTTCCACGAAGCGGGCCCCGAAGAAAGGCCTCCCAATTTGGTTAATTTCAGGCACCGTGTCATACTCTGGGGCATGTTCCTCCGGGCCCGGGCCCGTTTCACCGCCGTGGTTCGTCACGTTGAAAATAACCGTTATTTAAACGGTTATTTTCGGTACAATTATTTGGTATTTGTATCTTGATTGTCACCGGTTAAATACCATCCCTAGTGATTTCGTTGGATGCATGTTCGCAGATTGCTGATATATTGGAGTTGTTGTTTTTAATTGCTCCAATATGTTCCTTCGATCGTGTACAGTTGCCGGCAAACTTCTTGAAATTCTTAGGCGTAGTGGGGGGATGCGCAGAAGACGAAATTTGGGTCTCGTTCGTGGAAAGGTAGATGCGCAAACTTCCCCCCACTACGCCGTAGAATTTCAAGATGTTTGCTGGCTACTGTAGCGATATTGTATTTTTAATTGCTCCAATATGTTCCTTCAATCGTGTAGCGATATTGTGTTGGTCCTATGTAGAACGCTCCACAATCGCATGGCACTCTGTATACTCCAGGAGACTCGAACGGTGTGTTATCTTTTACACTACCTAACTAACATACGTGAGATCGAACTATGAGGGCTGAAAACTGTTTTGATATTTAATTTCAACAACACCCGGCTGATTTTGTCAGTAAGACCTCCGATGTAAGGTAAGTATGCTTTGTTTCTTGGAACATTACATATGCTAGATCATTTTCTTGATGTCTGTACGTTCGGAGAGTATCCATTAGCTCTGAGTGCATCCTGCACTGTTTTTCTTTCCGAGTGAGTTTTGATGTGGAATCTCTATACACAGTTGTACCAGTCAACGAGAGCTTAGATATTACTCACCAACTGTTAAATAAAAAACAATATCTCTGAGAGATATTGAAAAAAAAATTGCCTCGGAAAGAAAACAGAACAAAGAACCAAAGAAAACATTGCCTCGGAAATAAAAACAGTGCAGGATGCCCGACATTGATTCAGTCCTTGAGAGACGTCGCAGAAAAATCCTCTGACGTAACTAGTACATATTGCACACTGGCGACCTCTATTGTAGAAGAAGTGAACACTCCACAACTCGAAGCAGTAATAAGTCCACCCTCTACCTCCGCGGGTAAAGGTCATCCTCCTGATGACGTTGAATAAGCATTCAACGAAACGTCGAGAATCGTTTCTCGGAAAAACATACGGTTCGTATAAAATATCCGAAACTATTTACAGTTACATATGGGAGGTATTAATATTGAAATGGTCCTATGAGAACATGCCCTCAATTGGTTTCTTCTCTTCGTAGATCTACCTCATCATCTTTCGTGTACAGTTTGTCATTTTAATACAATTAAATAGGTGAACGAGTTCTTTGACATAGTTAACAGCCTGTGTGATAATTATTTTGCAATTAATTGCTCTACAAGAACGTCAAATGCGTTACATTTTATAAAATCCCGGTATTGGATTAATTACCCATTACTTAACTCGTAGCATTAACTATACTGGCAGGTTTTGATGGATGTCAGGTAATAATTATTTGTAAACATCCAGATTTCAACATCAACAGAAAGACAGCCTCGAGGTGAAGCAAAAGTGGTGGCCCTACGGCAAGTGGCCGCAAGCGGATTATGATTATGGCGGATCTGCGTTGAGCGACTGAGTTACCTAGAAGTTATATTTTACTTCTTTCCAACCCTTACCCTTAACCTAACCTAACCTAACCTTATTCGTTTAACGGCCGTTGGATATGACTGCGACCTGCAAAAGCTTTATAGTAGGTAGCCTGTCTTAGCTTATTCTTTCTGCCGTGTGTTCTTTAGCGAAAATGCTCAGATTTCAATCAATCTTTCCCTACATTATGTGATGCTGGATGACATTTTTCTCCATATATCTTATTGTTTGTCCGAGATTTCTTAAGTACTCATTTTTCTTAGCCTATCCGAACCGCTTCGTCTTCATTCGTTCCTCTAGCCATCCAACTTATTTTTAGCATTCTTTATATCCGCATATCGAAGGCTTCAAGTCTATTTTTCATTTATTCAAGAGTCCGTGCTTTTATTTCAAAAACAATACGGTAAACGTATAACATGTAGCTACTGATTGCAGAATATTCTCTTCAAGCTGATAAAAGTTGCAAAAAGACCTTGTTCAATGCAATTATGTCAACAGTAGAGTCATTTCATTCTCGCGTATTGCGACCCAGGTGTACAATTCTTTGCGTGTAGTATATTTTTTCAACATCGTTCTAGCAATGTTGCATTTTTCATTGTTAATTGTGATCTGTTTGATAAAGAGCGTATGTTTTGTTTACGTTTTCATAATTCAGTGGTTTTCTAACCGTAGCTTGATGAAAGATTCCCAAGTGCCTTCCACTTTTCTGTGTCCATTGTTATTCGCTGCAACGTACCTCCATGATTATGATGGCATCTGATAATTTCGTCAGTCCAGTGTGTATTAGTGCGGCCTATTTGTATTCATGCTCCTTTGCGTTTATAAAGTTGTAATCCAACAGTTTCACTCGTTCCAACAGTTGTTGTAGGTGCTCGATGTCATCTGGATTTCGATTTGTTTTTAACTCTTAAAAGACTGCTAAAAAATACCTTCGGGAACGGTGGTGTAACACAGCGTTACCTGATTAAAAATCGGCATAGTTTTTAATATGTGATAAAATATACATATATACAATACAGATAAGACTTTTTAAAGGTCCCTTTATATAATTAAGTCAGGTAAAGATACATATTTGCATTATTTTAGTAAATTATCATAAAATCATGGCATATCGAATTTGCGTGCGCATCCGCCGACGTGTCATCAGCAACTGAACTCAACGACGCGGTGGCCAGGTCGCGTCAGTCGCCCGCACTCCGTCTTTGTCTAATGCGTGTTACGCGACTCTACCGTACTCTTTCGATATTGTTTTCGCTTTCACCGAAACCCAAGCAACCGCCATCTCTGTCCTACATGAAATGTGTGGTATTGTTGCGCTCTTTCTCGCTCGATTTAACTGCGATGTGCGCAGTATTCTGCTCCCTTTTACACACTGGCCGAAAATAGGAGAGTAATGAATAAATATTTTTTAATTTAAAATGTAACAGTTTAATTTAGTCATTTTGGTGTGAAAATGTCTATTCGATGATTACAAAAAATGTGACGTTTTAGTTTTCGTAAATAAGGTAGATCTTTCACATTTTGTATGACAGGTAGACCTATGTTACATCACCGAAACACAGGAGTTAAACAAAAATAGTAATCTAAATATTTTTTAGTTTAGATTTAATGCAAAGCTCGATCCGAAGCGCGGTCCCCGGCTGCGCCCCACACCTCTCGCGTTTAATGCCCGCCTAATAACACCTTTTACCTCGGGCCGGGGCCAAATTACCCGCCGCGGCCGCATCGTCCGGAAAGCTAGCCGGCCCCTTGGCTCTCGGCGTCGGCGGCTAGAGCGGTGACAATCGTTCCTTCCTTTTATTTCAGACTTCACTTTTTTAAACCTAAACTTTTGGATCCTAGAATTGCCATTTTCATTATTTGACCAGTATACCCAAAATCTTCTGGGCTATTCTGAGGTATGTATCCGGCTTGTCTAGCTGACTGACGTCTAGGATTCCATTGGTCCGGAAAAATTTACATAGAAGATTGCGAAAACGCGTGCAGACTTTGATTCAAACCAACGAAAGTTCATTTTATGAAGAAATGTCAGAAGTAAGTTTGTAGAACTTCATAATCACACGTATGGAAATAAAAACAATTGTTTTTTTAAGTTCTACCTTTTTAATTTTCTGAGACGCGTTTCGCCTTATGAAGGCTATAGCTAAGGCTTAAAAAAACTAACCCATAAAAACCAAGTTTTTACAATACTCCCTTTCGCTTTGAATCAGATTTCATGTCTGTATACGCGTCCGGCTAATTACTCATAGAATGATTCCAATTTGAAAAAACTATTAAAATTTCTAAAAATTTAAAATTATACTATGATTATTATTTTTTTTGAAAATAATATTTGTTAGATCATTTTTTTCGTCGCCACGAGTCTGCCTGCAAAGTTTCAGCTCGATTTGATCACGGGAAAAGGGTTAAAAATCGATCCAAAATTTTTTCGTCAGACAAGCAAGCAAGCAGACGCTACGAGTTAAAAAAAAAGGGAGTAAAAACAATTGCTTTTATTTCCGTATGCGTGGAGACATGTCTTCTTTTTACTTTTTACGGGGTCAAAACATGGACGCTAATACAAAGTAACATAAAAAAAATAGAATCAAGATTAGTCATGTTACAAGAGGATATTGAAACGTGCGAAATTAATCATAAACACTTGATTTAAAATAATGAAAAAATGAGAAAGTATTAGTAGATCTTAGCACAGGGAGTAGGATTAAAAAGAGTCCCTTGGAAGGTTTGTGCATTTAGATGGAATGATTGAAAAGAGAATGGCATGAAACATGTACGACGCGAATTTCGATGATACCAAAAATTGAGGAAGACTTGGCGCGTCCAGGCAAACCAGTTATTGAAGCATGGTCTTGCTAGAAGCTTCCTCATTAGACAAGATTGCACGAGAAGATGTTAATATACGAATGCGGATGAGGTCAGGTTAGGGCTGAAGGGTGTGGCCCTCCGCGGAAACGGCGTAATGGCGAGTTAATTAGTTATTATTTATCTTCCTTCACAAACCGTCCGATATCGAGGTTGGTCGTGCGGTTGTGCAGAGGCCACGAGATGAAGAAACAGAGGGATGATCGTAACTGCGTGAGCGGTCAATTACCCGAGCCGGGTCCGCGTCGATAAATCACCCCGGACCCCATCCGCATCAGATGCTCTCGCTGTTCAGATCCGAAACTTCCTGGCGTCCGATAGAATTATTTATCGCCATTAGCGATTACTTTATTTTCGGTGCTGGGAGCGCGTCTAATGCGCCCTGATGATGATTTATCTGGCGGAGATCTCGCCGCGGCCCGTTCCGACGAGTCGTCCGTTGAACCAGCCGGCGAGGTTCGTTTCTCTGTTCCGTCTGCGGGCGCCCGCTGTCGGCGCGGGACGGCAATGTCCAGTCATTAGCCGGCCATTTGTAACAACGTGATCTCGTTTTTCTACGGGTTTGTTTTATTGTTTTTGTGTCTGCCTACGTGCTTTTGTATCGGTCGTCGCGCGAGTCGTGCTTCTACGTATTGCCGCATCTTTGTTCCTCTAAGAATATTACATTTTTGACGTTTTGTACGACGGGTTTCTGTTACTGCAACATTTTGTTCTACGATGATGATTAACTACAGAGCGACAAGTTCGCGTAGGATGTATGTAATCACAAACTTGAGACTTTCGTACTAAAATGCCTTTGTCCTTTTTGCTATTGTAATATACGAGTCTTCTTTTTCTTGCTTAGGTAGGCTGTTGGGGTCGGCTCTTATCGTTCTGAGGCTATATCTTCTATACGGTTCTGGGTATTGCTTCATTCAGGAGTCCTTTGGTCTTCCTCTGGATGATCCTTTTATTACAATATCCACTTATTACACGCTTTTATTTAGCTTCACTTGTCTGTCATCCACGATCTTGTAATCAATAAATGTTTGACCATTTCCTGTCCAACAATCGCTCTGAAATTTGGTATAGAGATGTACTCCGGATGATATCACAATATTTATTGAAAAAGTATTTTAGATGCTGACGCGTTATTTTATCTGACATTGTACATGCCGGTGACATACGTCGGTTTGTATTGTTATAAAAGCCACAGTTACTAAGAACGGTTACACTATTATACGGTTACCTATATATTATATGCTTGTGTCAATAAAATATAAAGCGTGGGGCGACATTTCTCAAACCCCAACGATCGCTCGCATTATTAGCGCATCATTCACGTCAATAACTAAAACTCTCTCATCACAATTCTATTCGATTGTTTATACTAGTTATACAATAATAATAATAATAATTGGATGATTTATTTAGACCCGTTTTCGCGAGTACTCACTCACCTCAAGGGCGCTTCACAACATTTATAGTACAAAACAACTTACTGGATAAAAAAACTTATTTGCCTATACTAGATGTTTTACAAAACTTATTTACCTATACTAGCTGACATGCAAATAATGGTTAAAACTATACTTGAGAGTGTCGGTAAGAATTAGGTGTTTTCGCGAAGTGCATACTAGGAGTGGAAAACATTTGATAGTGTTGTAACGGTCTGATCCTATAGGTTTTTGTATGATTGATAAGTGCTTCTTTAGTAGTTTTTTTGAACTGTGGTCAACTGTCCGTACCACATAATATATGCCACAAATTGATAATATTCGCGTAACATGTTCCACATGTTTTAACCATCTTAGCGATCATTTTAACGTTCACTCCTACTTCATTCATAATATCACAGTATACTAAGACTAGTAATACGTCTTCATACAAACTGGCCGCTACCCATTAGAATGTGTGCGTGCGTGCTCGGCGCCGTGTACGCACGCACTGTGACGCACACATTGACATAGAATATGGGGGCACAAGGCGGCGGCAGTAAGGGCCGTGCCTTCGGTGCCATTCGCGCTCGCAGCCGCCGCTTTAGAAAAAAAATTCGCTTCCTGAAAAAAATGCCTTTTTTATGTTTGTGGTGCTTTACTAAAAAGGTGTGTTGATGTTTTAAAAGTCTACGTTGATGTTAATCAGCGTTCTTGCAATTTAAGTGCAGAAACTAGGTATACAAATTACAGAAATTTTCGGGTTTCGTGTCTACCTTATGCGTCTGAATCTCAGACGCTACGAGTTAAAAGAAAGGGAGTAAAAATAAAGTGACAACCCTAGCGTCAATGCAAAAGTAGACTAATAACTCGCCGACAGGCTGGAGATAAACTACTGTTCTGGGTATACTGTGATAATATCGTATATCTATAGACTTTTCGACCAAACGTCGCACACTTAACGTTGCATTTTTGATTTACAAAAATTTAGTAGCTCTTACCTTGTCTTGGATATCCCATTAGAGAAATCTATACTTTTCTAAGTAAGAAACGTCATTTGGAACGTGTCTTTCACTGAAAACTTTTTATTGTTGTTATTGCCAACGGCCCGATTTAATTCGCATGTCTCCAATCATCAATTTCTCATTTCACAATAGATTAAATTTGAGAGTCGTTGAAAACGCGGTGGCCGAGACTCTTTTGTTATGCAGGTAGGTGTGTAAAAAATACATCACACCTTCCTTTTATTCCGTTGTAATATGTGTTCGGTTAGTTTTAGAAAACTCTGCCCGTTTCTTTATGGCGGTAATTGCGAATCGGTACATGGTCCGCGCTCTTTCAGAACTAGTTGGCGTTTCACTTTCTCGCATCATTGATGGGTTTCGATTCGATCGACAGTTTTTCAAACCGACTCTGGGAATCTAATATGATCGGCCGTATTCCAAAAATAGCAATATGGAGATCTTGAGATTGTTATCCCAACACTTAATATACAGGAATATAAATAAAAAATAAACGAGACGTGGGTGTACATCAGTGTTCGTCGTACTCAAAGAAGGAGATTTGTATATTTACACACATCTTTATTAAAGTAAATTTTCGATGTCCGATGTCTGCAATGCCTTTAGAAAAGGGATTGATTTCTCTGGTGCTTTCTTATGCAGGCTGTCTGGTCAGAAAGAGCTTCAAACGGCTTACCGATGTACCTATCACAAACGTAACCTCACAATTCTCACGTTTCGACTAAAATTACATGAAATAAGTACTACTAATGCTGTACATATTTAAAGGTTATAGAAAAAAATATTATTTCAAACGCGCTTATTAATTTCTTCTCCCACAGCGTCCTGATGTAAAATTGTGGCAAAATTACGATTGTCGCGTTGGACCCGTATTTATATTTTGCCGTTTGACGGATAACCGTCATTTACTTCTTTCTCCCTCTCTCTCTCTCTAAGTATAAACTGAAAGAAACAATCACCGACGAATACTACCTACGTCTTGTTTATTTTTTATTTTTATTTTGTCCATTAAGAACAACAATCTTTTCAGAATACGGACGAATGTGTATCAAAAAACACACACGTACCTGAGTGGTGATTGTCCATTACGCTCGGCTGATTTTGATTTTTAGAAAGCTATACATATATATATATATCATTCTTTCGTTATCAATCACACGCGAAACCGCATCGGTTTTTTTTGTCATCATTTTTATGAACGCATTTCGTTTACGTCTTTAATTGAGTTTTAAAGAAAGGCCCGCGCGTCGGTCGGTTATGTTCGCGAATTGAATCATCTCGACGGAATGGCATCGGGCGGTTTTCTCTTTTATTGCCCGTAATGATCCGGTCTCGCGTGCATTTCGCCCGAGCAATTAAGCACATGTACTCCATTACACACAAGTCCCAAGTACATACGTACGTCGGGCGTAGTTTCTAAACAAAATCATTCGAAACATGCGATGCACGCAGCGGCGTAATATTGGACTCCCAATGCGAAACGGGAAAGGGGCCACGTTTGCAGGGATGAAATAAACACGTTCTTTAGGAAAGGCGGTCGCGTCGCAGCGAAATAATGCCTCCCTCGCGTATCGCTTAAGACGCATTTCTGCGTTTCGAAACGAAACGCACTTTTTACTATAGGCGTCGTTTTTTTTATTTCTTTTCTAAACTTTTAAACGAGTCTTTCAAGTAAAAACGTCTTGTAATTAATAAAGTGTGACTTATTTAGTAAATTATTTGGTTAAATCTTTTCATAAACGTCTCAAGATTTACAAGCTAGTAGTAATTGTAATTGTAAGAGCATCTTGTTGGTCTTGTGGTTAGGACTCTCGCCTCGTGATCCAAAGATCGCGGGTTCGAACCTCATCCCAGACCAGCAAGTTAGTCCTATTTTCATAGCACAAGCGTTTAGCTTAGTTTGAAAATAGTAAGAATATTGATGTGACACGTAATCCGTGTTCGCATCTCTATTTAAAAAATATTTTAAACAAGTCAAATATATTGGAACCGGTTGTGGAACCAGGCTGCGTACCAGTAATTTAGTTAGTTAACACGTTAGTTTATGTCTATGTCTCGAATATCAATAGTAATTAGAAATCTGTGGGGAGCATGGGTTCAAATCGCTGTGTACTTAAAGGACAACTTGCGTAAAGTATGTTGCATTAATGTAACTTTGTCTCTTTCTCGCGTACTTTATTTTGTTCACGCTCACTATTGACACAACACATCCTTGAAAAGCCTATGCTCACAAAAATATCGATACCAAAAGTTTTGGATCCCTCTTGAGACAGGGGTCCAAAAGCTCCAACCCCTTTGGAGTACTTACGCCACTGAACTCTTGTGATGAGGTATTTCGTACAAGTGCCAATTGAAAAAGGGTTTTTTATATTACGACACTCAATCAACAGAAACGTGTGGCTATTCTGTAGCTTAATTGGCGAGAGGATAATAATTTCGGTGTGGGCTAATAATTACATGTTATAATTGCCTCATGGATACACATATGATAGTTATTATTTTAATGAACATGACCCGTCAATAACAGGGGAAGATAACAATTTTTACAACCTCGGTCGAATAACGTAGGTACTACCTATAATTTAAACAGTTCGCAAAGATCGAGACTTTACCTAAAAGAAAAAGAAACCCCATGGGACCCATTCACTGGTCGAAAACGCAAAAATCTATGCCTTAAATGAACGATCACCATAAACCGAGTTGATCCTTTGAACCGGCCTTTTAGATGGGCAAGTTACTGTTTCCGATTAACTTATAAGGTTTGTTAATATGTATAATAAAATTAAAATAACCTAATCAAACATTTTTTTAACTGTCAACGGTCAACACCAAGTCAATAGATATTTGTTAATCTCCAACAATCTATTGCACACTGCTTCAACTACTATCATCTCAAAGCCAAGAAGAGTCTAACAAAATTAACGTTGAATCATAGCAGAGACTTATGGGAACTTCTCTAAATATTAGTTTGTAGATGTTACTTGAATTATTATTATGATTATTAGTTATATTATATTCTCGTCCCTAGTCCCTTTTGAAGAAGTGCCTGCCAGGTCCAAGCACAGTGCTGATTCCTGTAGTAGTCCTCTGGACCAGTGCCCCCGGGGAGGGCATTATTCTCCGCAGAGAGCAAAAAAACACCATACAATGGATCGGGTTGTGGGGCACGGTTCCAAGCAACAAAAAAAGACTCTGGTATAATGAGACCACTTTATCAAAAGTGATTTAATCACACTGTGACTATTAATTTCGTGATGCAATTAGGTAACCTTCTTCACTAAACACCTGCAGACGTCTAAAGATAGCGAAGCACCGGGTTACACAACAGCAAGTCTTTAGAGAAGTTGTTCCTCGACTGGATGAATTCGTCTTATTTTTCGACATCTCATCAATGTGAATTCGATTTCCATATTTCATCACAGATAAATCAATAATGGTTTCTTGTATACACAATAATTAATGCGGTCTTTCACACATGTTTAGAGCTTTTAAAAATTAGTTTAGCTTTTCAAAAAAGATCCAAGGGATGGTTTTATTTTCCATTCCGCGTTATGGCTGGAACAGGTTTAAAATAAAGCAAAAATTGTATAAAACGTCGTGCAATGAAGGAAAAGGTATACCTGTGTGTGCAAATTACGTTTTATTTTATGTGAATACCTACCAGAAGAATTCTCAGCTATTTTACTATTTATATTTAACATAACATGGCTATTTTACTATTTGTTGTATTTAGGTAGTTGATGAACTAAGGTTGACCTGAAGCTAAGTTAAGAAGTAAAGTTGACCTGAACTAAGGTTGACCTGAAGCTAAGCTAAGAAGTAAAGTTAATGTAACTCGAGAGGTGTAAGGTTTTATTGCGCATGGTACTTGATATTCGTAAATTACATGTATTGACAGTTGCCGGGGAAGTGAGGTAGATCAGTCAATTTATCAGACTATCAGACAGGTGATCAACATCTGTCTGATCGTGAGCAACAGCTGTCAACAGTACCGTCTCTTACTTTCATTATCACCTTGGTTACTTTTAATCCGACAGATTTAGGAGGTGTCACAGAAGAGTTTTCACACCAATAATTGCCATCAGGGAGACAAACACGAGTCTTTATTTTTATTATTATGGAGCGTGTACACGAAGGAGACTTTGATGACAAATATATGATCGACCGCCCTTGAGGTGAGTACTCACGAAAACGGCGCTATGTAAATGATCCAACTGTTATCTCTCTCGTCTCAGAATAGCAGTTGCTTCATTCGCAATGCGTACAATAGGCAATGCATCATAGAATCGAGAATCGTGATCTTCGTGTACTCCCGCCCTCTTGTCCGTATTCCTCCAACTTTCGACTTCCCGCAGATCTGACGGTTGGCATTAGATAATTGAGAGGTCTTTCTGTTCTTCGCTTCTCTTCGACTTGGCCCATCACAGCACGCGTCGTCTATTCTCGTTGGGTATCCAAAAAGAAATGCATTTGAATTTGGCAATTATTGATGTATAGATTATAGATCTTAAAAAAATGGCAGTTAGAGTCCACCTTATGTATATACTCTAAGGAGTCCACGATCGATATTGTAGAACGCACCAAAGGCTGCAAAAGCCTGACCACGATTGTTTTAAATACGCATAAAAAATATTCGATATTATGTTCAACAGCTTCCGTGAAGAGGGTTCTCAAATTTCACACCCGATGGATGTTGAGCCGTTTCCTCGACATAATAAATCAACCGGTCCACTTCTTGACCCGCGCGGAACAGGTATTATAGTTGGGGCACCGCAAGACTCTGCCCCCCGTGGCTGTAACACATGTAAAGACCTCCATATCAGGCGCGTCAAGCTGCGTCTCGGGCCCACTATACATTCATTGCTTTTACTAATGTTCCCTGCTCCCGTCGTCGTATGTCCCGCCCTACCGTTTTCGAAAAGTGACCCTTATGCGTGTCAGCCTATGAACCACGTCGAAATGTTCAGTATATTTGAGATGTTTCTTATTTCTTTGATGATGTGAGCTATCGGCATCTTGGCTATCATCAACGGCGTCCTTTTGGCCTTATTCTCAAATAATTGTTATCAACAACAATCGATGACAAACTTTTTACAGTTTTTTTTTTTCACACATTTTTGTTTACAAGGTCCTACCATTTTGCACACTTTAAAAGGTTGTTTTTGATTTTTTTTAAAGTGCTAATAGTTTTGCCGAGTGGTTCTTATTATTCCGAGAATAAAACCTGGTCAAGAAAAGTGAATACGTGCGGAACGAGCGACTTTATGGATCATCGATAAGTGGAGGATTATCGATAAAATAAAAAAGGAAAATATATTTTGACGACGTTTGGGAAGAAAATTTACGATAAATGTCGCGTTACCTTAACCTAGTAACAACTAACTAACGCCAATTTCCGCCAGACTTCTCTCTACCAAGTATTAAAATATCTTGAATATATGATTTATAAAACTAGTTTTTTCTCTCATTAAATGGCTCTACTGGCCATTGGATACACATCAATGGCATAAAAGTTAATAAATAATATTTTGCTACATTTAGTAGACGAACGAATTTTGGTTATTTTTCGGGAACTATACTTATATATGATGAATATAATGACTAAATATACGGTGTTTGTTTTTCGAATTGGTAACACTTTATCCAGTGACAGCCAGTTTGACAGCTGAGAGCCGATTTGTGTTCAGTTTGCCACTTCAACATGAATAGACACTCGCCAGAACAATGCTTGCTAATTGTGCAAATTTATTTCGAAATTCGTTGTATCGTAATCATATTTCAACACTAATGGCATAAAATTATCTTACCAAAAAAGCCAATACAATTGCCATAACTACGATTTTTAAGTAGTTATTTTATTTAATTTTAAATTTCTAAAAAAGCACCCTATGCAAGGACGAAGGGGACATTGGCGAAGGGGTTGATTTCCAAAAAATGAACAACAAGTCCGGTGACTCGCTACACGTCGCACTAAACGAGGCTTCAAATCGCGAAGAGCAGAAGCAAACTTTTCGCGTCCATAAACCACGTGGTTCCATTTCGAACTCTTTTGAACCCCCCCCAGAGTGGAACTAGTTTTTTTTTCTATTAATTCCACAAGACATTTTGTGCTGTCTTTTCTTACAGCGTAGATTTATCGATCGCATATTCTTATCGTTTTAATTGTGCCAAATAAAATAATTACTAAGCTTGACTCTGACGCCACCCCTTCCTTCCCTTACGTAGCCTAGAGTAGCATACCTAACCTGCCCCCCCCATCTTGATCAGGCTGCATGGTTTATGATGGATGCTCCCAGTAGACTACAGTGACAGAAATGCTACTTTGGTGGGTTTTTTTTCTTGCTGAGTAGTCAGTTTACACACCACCACCAAAAGCGTTTTTGTACATGAGAAGTCTTACCAAACAATTATATGTCTGTATTCGCGCTGTCTTCGGGTTAGCCTAGTTCTGAAATAAAAATGAAACGAGAAGTGATCGACGACTGGCCTTTCAGATGCTAGCAAATCATTCTGGTTTGGTCTAATAAATTGACCCAGCTTTGTGAGTCAGTCGTGATACAGTTCGCTTGGGGCCGATCGCGTGGATATTTTATCTGGATGAAGTATATTTCGTACCTTTATACAAAGTGTACACCAACACCAATACTACCCACTACCACACTCGCGATGGTTCACGTCTCACGAGGGGATCATTCGCCACAGGATGAATGGGCCCAATCAATTTTTTGCTGCTCCAATCGTATATTTTTTTATGACGGCAATTTTTTATTAAACCAGCATCGCTATACCATTGGTTTATGGCCATTTCGTATATAATTCAATGATGACTTTTGTTACGAATTTGCTCGTTGTCATCGCATCAGAGTACGTCTCAAATTCTTCTTAGAAGTCCGTCCACATCGTAGTTCAAAGGATAGATTTAATCTAATTTACCTGGCCCGAGATTTAATGAAATTTTGATTGTCTTAAGGAAATACTAAATAAATACATCTTTATATCTGTAGGTACAAGTAATTAATACATTGGTAAACAGATTCTTGATATTTGGGTTACATAACGCGACCTCGAGGATTCCAGCGTTTATATCTTATTGAAACATTATGGTTATCCCGTGCAAAGGGGATAAACAAACACCTTAATCCTTATAATATAGGTACACCATACTCATCCATGAATCTTGCTCTCGACGAGTGTTTAAGAATTGCATTTACCAGCGTGCCGCTAATCTAGGTAGGTATGTATATCCAGACCTCGTGTTCTTATTAGCAATAGCTGTTGTCAAGGCGCCGTTCACTTTATCCCTCGCGGTCACCCTCGCTTTGACGTCTATCTCAGCTTCTGCAGCGCTGGTCACCCGGCGCGGGGAGACAGTGACGACATCATTTGTCATAACCGCGACAGTATAAAGCTATCGGGCTTCAAAGGCGCCGGCCGCGCGTCGCCGGCCAGATTAGGCGGAGCCCATCGCCAATAAAATGGAAGTTGTAAATTTGCCGCCCGTCATCGGCGGGCTATCGGCGCGATTAGGGCCCTTATCTGGCGGGCGAGCGGGCGGCGCGGCACAAAGGGGCAACTTGCACCGGCCAGGGCCTCCGACCGGAGGGCTGCGGACCCCAGGGACAATCCTCGAGGAGTCACCGCGTCGTGCGAGTCGCCTTTTTAATCAATAATCATTACTGTAGAATGTACCTGCATTTCTTCCATGCACATCTTGGGGCTGGACATTCTCTGCAAATGCATGTATTACGTCATTTATTGGCACATTTCATACTTTGTAATTTTTATTTGTTAATAATATTTAAGGTGTTTTTATTTAAAAAAAAAACTAACGTTTAATTAGTAAGTAAAGCCTCAAAATACGGGAACAAATAGAATATACTGTTTAAAATCATCTCTTTATATAAATAAAAAACGTTTTAAAATCAACAAAAAACGTAAAAATTTCTTGCAAAAATTTAATACATTATAACTTTATTAATATTGAATATTTCTTAATTACCTAAGTACAGATTCTAGATAATGAAGTATACAAAAATATAAAAAAACATGCGTACATATAAATATAAATTGAAACTTTGCGCCGCCTAGGACACTTTTTGGCCGTGGTTTGTCGATTAAAGCTTATATTTTCTTAATTATTGTATATAATTTTCAGTTTATTACTTTTATATAAGAACAAAGGTTCTATCTAAGTTATTGCCCTAAAAAATTGCAGAATATGCATTCTGATATAAATGAATAATAAAAACCCACATTTTCGTAAAAAAAAAAAAACGCCGAAATATGCATTTGCAGTGAATGTCCAGCCTTAATATATTTCTGTACCTGAGAGCCAACATGTCTTAAGTCCAAAAAACCCATTTCGAGAAAAAGCCATTTAAAGGTTTTTTGACCAGTTTTTCT
Source organism: Agrypnia vestita (assembly GCA_016648135.1). NCBI lineage: Eukaryota > Metazoa > Arthropoda > Insecta > Trichoptera > Phryganeidae > Agrypnia > Agrypnia vestita. The sequence goes on along the minus strand of JADDOH010008569.1, from coordinate 29,564 downwards.
TAGGAGATTTTTTAAATTTTTTATTTTAAAAATGTAACAAAAATATGATGTTGTTAACAAATAAGAACCCTTCTTTTAACACTTTTAGTTCTGTTAAATGTTAGCTATTTTTCAATATAATGGATTTAGGTTATTCTGGCTCTCATAAATTTGCTGGAAATCTGACTTAAGATAAATAGTGTTGATAAAATTTGGTCATGTTTATATTGATAAATGATTATAGAACAGCTTTTTATTCTTATGTTTTATTCAAAATCAATAAGTATGAGGTAAGAAAGTACACATCAGTTGACGGGTTTGAAGGCAATGGCTCGTGGGTTGCACATTACACATCGATATTTGCATCAACTGAACCTACAAAATTAGTGAGAAAGATATTTAAATATTGCGTTTTGAAAAGTAAGAGGAAGATTATGGAAGGTACTCTCTGGATACAAGGTGAACAGTAAACTTATACATGCAGTTACATCCGTTTACGAGGGGAGTACTGCGTGTGTAAGAATCAATGGATCATTCACACCATGGTTTGATATAACAAATGCGTAATGTCTCCACGGCTGTTCAACTTGTATATGGATAATTGTGTGAAAGAACTGAAATGTATGAATGTAGGAGCGAAAATGAGTAATTTGATTGTATGCTGTTTATTGTACGCGGATGATGCAGTATTAATGGCAAATAGCGAACAAGACTTACAAAGTCTAGTAAGCAGGATCTATGATGTATGCAAGGAAAGTGACCTTATTATGAATGTAAACAAGTCAAAAGTGATGGTATTCGAGAAGGAAGAAAGTAAGACAACGTGTGAAATACTAGTAGGCAATGAATGTTTGGAACAAATAGATGAGTTTGTGTACTTGGGAAGTATGTTCGATAAAAGAGGGAATGTTGAGAAATATATAGAGAGGAGAGTGACTGCCGGGAATAGGGTGAACGGTGCTCTGAATGCAATAATTTCTAATAGAAATATGTCTACCGAGGCAAAACTGGCGGTACATAATGGAGTTCTGGTACCGACACTAATGTATGGAAGTGAAGCCTGGAGTTGGGAGAAGAGGAACGAAAGTAGATTGAATGCAGTGGAAATGAGATCCCTTAGGCGTTTGGCAAATCCACGTATGATAGAGTAAAGATATTAGGAATGAATATAAAGCTGATCGTAGCATAATACATAGAATAAAAATAGGGTCGCTCAGGTGGTTTGGGCATGTTGAGCAAATGAATGAGGAAAGAATGGTAAGAAAGTTATATAATGCAAGTGTTGACGGCGCCAGAAAGAGAGGGCGACTACGGAAGACGTGGCATGACCAGATTAACCAGATACTGGAAGATGGTCCTGTTAGAAGCCTCAACAACCGTCGAGCTTGCATGCAAAGATGTATGAATGTAGATGAAGCGAAAGTCAGGACAGAAGAGTATGGCATTCTATCCTCTCTACCTACCCCTACGGGGAAACGGCGTGATGGTAAGTTAGCTAGTTAGCTAGTTTTCATAGAAAAAAAATATCCTAAGTCACAAAGTGTTAAAAAATTTGAGATCCAAAATGTCTCATCCGCATTTAAGTTGTTTTGGCTCAAAGTAATACTGTATTTAAGACAATGTGGCACTGGTTATTTCTATAAATATAAGGAATACACGCTTGAAATTTTTAGGGATTAAAGATTATGATGTTGTTTAAACAAAAATGTATTCAAGTCATTTTGGCCGAAAATGGACTTAAGACATGTTGGCTCTCAGGTACAGATTTATTACGCGCTTTTCGTAATGGCACTTTTCGGAGCCTGAGACCTTCTTACTTCGAAAAACGAACTTATTTAGGTACATCTTATGGTCCGCAGGTAGGGGATACGTGGTAATAGATGCCTGCTGAAAACAATTTAAACTTTAAAAATAAATATACACGCTTCTATCTTTATATCTTCGTGTTTAAACAACTTATTTCATAGTTTTTCTACATCAATTGTATTATTTATCTTCTCTTCGTCTTAATTTGACAGTTAACTTAGCGCGCAAAACAAATACAGACATCCGACACCATCGAGATATGATTTTTCATTTTTTTTAGTAGGTACTTAGAATTAAAATTCACAAATTGTGAACAACTTAAAGTTTGTTTACGTTTTAAAGCTTTCTCATTGAATTTATTTATTTCAAATTAACTGTCAAACTTAAAACGTCAAAATTGACGGCATTACAATTTTATACGGCCGATTTTAGATTGCCCCTTTTAAAAACTTCGATAACCGATGAGTGTGTACGAGAAAAAATATGAAAGTGGTCGAGGCAAGAGTGGTGTAATATTCTTTCTGCCTACCCCTGCGACGACACGACGTGATTGTACTAATAGTGGCAAAGTGTACTCAGTATAAAATAATTAAATAACCGACGAAAACGTGAAGCCCATACCTATAGATAGAAATTTATTTGACAATGGAGGTAAATTAATATATAAAATATACTTACGTATGATAAATGAATATAATTAGGCCCCCCTGCTGTAGGCAGTCTATTAAAGATGGTTCTAATTAAAAGAGGATTATTTAAGGTTTATAATTTTTTCATCATTCACGCGGAAAACTAGAAAACTATTATCTTCCAGTGGAAGTTTTTAATTTTTATAGTTTTTCTGAAACGTGACCCTGTTCAGTTATTGGCACACTCATAGCGGTATATTATACCACCACGCTCGGCTAATTTATGTACTTGGACGCTTTGATATTTCCAAGATAGCGATCAGACAGTTTGAGCTAAAGTAGTTTTGTTTGCCAATCCGGTAAACACGCATTTTCACTTAAAACTCGCGCTTTGATAAAATCAACAAAAAATAAAATCAATAAATTTATTTTATTTACAGAGCTCCAATATTCAATGAAATGTTTAGGTACCGCCCGCAAAGCTGTTTTATCTTTTATAAACGATATAAGCCGAAAATCTCGCAACCAGAAATTTTTCGAAATTCACATTTTCACGAGGAAAGAGGTTTATTACAGATATCGTCTTGCTCATATTTAAATAGTATATTTATTCATATTCATGATTATAGCGAGTGCTTTCAATAGTTTTAGGTTGGTAGAAATTTTCTATGGAAATGCGAAATGCACCGATTCAGCGAACCACATACAATTATTATTTTCTCATATCAGTCTGCCCGTAATAAATGACAATATAATCACTTTTGGCTTGGTACTTGCTGTTCCAAGACAATATAATATGTACAAATATATATTTTTGATATGCTTAATGCAGTGTATTGTTTGTTGTTTTTCTTTCTTTCAATATCATGTATTTTCTATTCATTACTTATTATTAAATTATTACAGTTAATAAAATAATATTTGTTTTACTTATGTACACAAATGTATTTACTTTTTTTTTTTTATCTTTATTAAAATATGCGTAAGGGTGGGTACTGTAATTTTTCATATAAATCTGTAAGGAGATTTTTATATTTTTTAACGGTACCTACCTAATATGTACAGTATGTCTACTATCCATATAAATAATGGTGTTGTCGGTGTTGCATTGAAACTAAGAGAATTCTATCTCATGAAAATATGCGGTTATAACTTCAAATGTTTATTTAAAATTTTAATAAAATATGTAATACCATTCCTTTTTTCCAATTTTTGTTAAGAGATAACATTAATTCCCCAGTATTGATGGGTAAGCAAATTGTTTATTTTTCTTTAACATTGAGGAAGGCGGTTTTTTTTCCACAACACTGTTCAGTAATAAATAGACTATTTTCATTCCCCTCTGTATACTTTTATATCTCTTTAAGTAGGCTCACGTTGTAAACTTTCTTCTTTAGCAAGGTTTATTACCCTAAAATATGTTATTGCGCAAACTTATTACCTTTATGACGGAGTGCCGGTTTAATTTCCCCTACAATTAGACCTTTTGCCGAGCCGCCCCCCCCCCCCTTCCACCCGGTCCACCCTTCGCGACCGTCTCGCTCCGACAAAGGTGGCCACAATCTTGGATGGCTTTATTATTTATGGTTCCGAGTTTTGTCGGCGAAAAGCTTTATTGGCGATATACGGTTATATGGCGGGCTAGGGTTTCACTGCACCATAAAGTCGGCTATTTGCACCTGAGACCGGGACAAATATGGCTAATAACCGAGGTATTCGGTACTTACGCGACCAACTAATACGGGTAATTTGGATATCATAACTTATTTACCTTCTTTCTTCAGAGTTCGGTTTATTGATCATGCATAGCTGTGTTTTCCCTAAATTCAGGCGGGCAATGCTAATATTGCATCTAGGTACTTACAGATATTTTTAAATGTTAAAAATATCGATGGTCTCTTATTTTAATTTTATTTATTTATTTGTTCTTTTTACATAAATTAATATAATTTAACATTTTTTAAGTAAATAAATAATTTATTCTACTATCTCTTAGAATCAGAGACTCGTGCATAGAGGAGTATAGTATTGCAGGTATAAAGTGTAAATATGCATTAATCTAAGTGGTACAAAATAGAATTAAATGTATAACAATGATTATATACAAAGAAATATTATATTAGTGAGAAGTAGTAGTATCCTAAAATTCTGTTTTTATTTGATGATAATATTGGGGTAGAATATGCAATTTGTTGTGAACTGACATTTTCAGTTTCATGATCATATTATTGTGTCTGTTTGCATACATGTTTTTCTGCTATCAATTTTAAATTTATTCTGATCTCGTTTTGACTTTTATTTGCCAGGCAATCAAATTATTTATATTAATAAAAAGAAAAGACTTTATTGATTAATCCATATTTTTCGTGGCCAATGATCCCTTCATCAGGATACAATGTATACTAAAAATTAAAATTAGGAGTAGAACATCAACAAAAACTTAAAATAAATATTAAATATGTGGGGGTTGAATAGCGAATGAGGAACTAACGTAAAAACAAATTTAAAATGTTATTTTTCATTTCGCAAAAAATATTTGGTTTGTTAAATATAGTATTAAATAAAAGAATACTTTCAACGTTTTACGTGGCTTTTAATTAGAGATTAACTACACATTAATTGACAAGAGGAAATGACAACTATATAGAAGAATCTCACACGTTGTGTTGTGCCCATCAATATAGAAGGGAGAAATTTATTATTATTACAACATGGTTATTTATAATAATTATTTTTAAATAACACTTTCTGATTTCTAAAATTTTTGTAATCCCTATCAAAGGAATGGTCTGATTCCAAAAAATGATTAAAAATTTCAGAATAATTAATGCTATTTAAACATCTATGTGTTCCTTAATTCTAACTTTCGTTTAAATATTCAACAAGCTTTACCTGTATAAAAATGAATGCAATCATTACAAATTAATTTATAAACCCCCGATTTTTTTTAAATGTCATCCTTATGCTTGTTATTTAATATATAATTCTTTAATATATTTTTAATTTTAATTTGGGATGGTATTATGCATATCAGTAGAATATTTCGTTTGAAAAATGAATCGATTGTATCCGTAACGGTTTGGAATTTCCCCCAAATCGACTTCAATACGGTAATGGTGTACCACAGTACAACCCGAACTAACCAATTAACGCAAATAAATATTCATGCATATTATTCAAAATGATTAAAAGATGCACCTACATAATTAAGTAATGTACTGTTCCGGTGGTGACATCACCACTGCCGATCCTCCGCCTGGCTCAGGTTATAGAGACTAAAGTGTCATTGTACTTGTTTTTTTTTCTTGCTAGCAATATCGAGTATTGTTATGAAATAACTTTCATTGAATCGTCTTTGTACTTTTGTATATTTTATTTAAATAAAATTACAGACGGTGGGTGCACCATAAATAAATGTGCAATATAATTAATTATGCACTTGTTTATTGTACGTGCAACCGGATATTCCGTGTCCGTCCTTTTAGGTAAAAGCACCTGTCTCAGTGCAGACTTTATTAAAACATTCAAAAACGCAAAAACATCAGGTGTCCTTGAAATATTTTTTAAAATAATTTTTTATTCGGTATATGGAAAACATGTATGGAAGTCTTTATAGGGTGACCACAAGGCTGTATTAGCTGGCTTAAGTGATCACTTTATACGATGCAATGTTCACCGTACGATTATCATTCTCATTATCAAATTTTTTGAAACTTGTACATCGTATCTTTTTTCATTTCTACACTTATAAAATATATAGGTATTACCAGCGGCGACATCCATGTATCAGGCGCGTACAGTGAGAACATTGATAATCATGACTTTTGCGTAAACTTATATTGGGGAAAAATATCGAAATAAAATATTTATGTGACAGAATATTATGAAAAATTATAATTATATGGTAATTATTGTGATAGGTATATTACCAGATATATCTTTTATTTCGATTTTTTTCAAATCATATGCTCAGAAAGAAGTCGTGCTTCAATGTTCTCACTGTACGCCCCTGCTATGTATACTTTATCACGGGAATTTTCGACCATAGATGGCTATAGCATAGTTCCTTAAAATTGGATAAATTATAAATTTTATAAATTAGAAAAAGTGTTGGGTAATGGTAAATTAAATATTATAAATAACCAGGTCCTTTTTGGAAATAGTAACCTTTTAAATTTGTTTTCACATTAGTTCTTAATTAGTTAATTCAGCTCCCGTATATTTATTGTTTGTTTTTATTAATATCTATACTTTGAATTTAAATTTTTATTCTGATGAAGGGAAATGTGTTGATGATTAATTCAATAAATAGTTTTTTTTACTAAATGTTTTCCTTCTATTCATTTGTACTTTCATTTTATTTGATTCATTGATTTCGAGTATTATTGACGATAAAAGTGTGCTGGGAATGGCGTAAAATTTACGGTGACGATAAAGAGGGCATTATCTATATTAAAAAAAAAAAAACAAATTAAGAACTGAGGCAATGATGATCCCGAGATAATCAGATTAATGCGATAGTGAGCCGATTGATTTGGCCGCTCCGGGTTCGGTGTACCTACCTGCGCGCTCGCCGCCAGGGAGATGGGACCATTACTGCTTTATCGGCTGATAACGGACCTGAACGCGCCCGCTCCATTACCCGGCTTTATTTACAATACGACCTGTATACAAAACGAACGCGGCCCATAGAGCAATAATTCAACTGATTACTTTGCCTCCAAAACATGAAACGTCGGTTCCTTTATCACGTTTTTAATCGATCGCTAACCGCCTTTTAGCGGTATCACTTATTTTATCCTTATCGATTTCGTACCTACTTAAAGGTAAACAAGATGTAGAAAATCACTTTGACATTCCAGCGCCATTCGAGTGTTCAATCAACTGTCCCTTTTGATGGTCTAGTAAGTGCAGATAAGGGCTAATGTTTTGAATTAATGCATGCCTTTCAGTGGCTGTTACTAGTGATGCAACGAATACGGATATCAAGCCTACTATTCGGCGAATACGAATAATTCAAAAAGGTAATAAATAAAACACCAATGTTCTTTTTTTACTAAGACATTTATAATTAAAATTTTCCACCGGGAAATTTTTGTTCAAAAAACACAACTTTTCTTTTATCCGTTTGTACATTCCCAGCGGTTGAAAATAAATATCACTTTTCCACGCTTACGAGAGGTCATGTTATTAGATTTTATTTGATATTATTTTATAAGACTTAACAATTTTACACACAACGTAAATAAAATGGAACGAACAATACGTATTACAAAACAAAAAGTACATGAAATGAGCACCTAACCTTATTAATAATCCAACGAAAATAGATGAAAGAACTCATGTTATGGTGTGAAATAAGTAACAATTGACAACTTGAGAACTCAACAAATCCATTCATTCAATGTTAGAAGAATCCCCGATAATAGAGTGCGTAGTGCACAGCCAAACCGTAATTTGCGTTGCGTTCAGTTATAAATAGTTTGTTTTTAATATTTTTGATAATATTCGGCGAATACGAATATTCGTATTCGTTGTATCACTAGCTGTTACATTACACTTGATTAGGTGCAGCTTCAATTGCTCTTCTTCTTCTTCCTTGCACTGTCCCAACTCGTTGCCGTCCCGTCGGCTCTTCTCGTTCTCAGGCGATATCCTCTTCGGTTCTGGGTATCGCTTTCATCCAGGCCGTTTCTCTGTGGCATTTTGCAGCAATGAGTCATCCATTGGTCTTCCTCTGGATGACTGTCGATGAAGCTCCATAGACATTGCTTGCTTCACCGTATGCTCTGGTGGTCTCCGTCTTATGTGCCCATATCATCTCAACTGTCCTCCTGTGTTCCTCCAGCTTACCTACTGTTTATGTTCGTGACGCCCAGGGTACCACGAATGCGTGAAATTTTAATCCTGTATTTTAGTTTTACTCCCGCCGACCATCTGAGCATTCGCATTTCTGCTCTTTCGAGTTGCCTAGAGTAGGAGTTGTACATAGTCCAGCATTCGGAGCCGTGCATTGCTCGAACCAATAATTATTATTCTTGGATTCTTTCCAGCCAACATACAAAACGACAATGCATTATTTTGTATAAAACTAATTTAATTCGACGAACATGAGTACTCTCTCTAATTCGTTGCTTAGGGACCAAGACCCGTAATATATACACCTATTGAATGAAATTCATAAAAATATATTTCTTGAACGATTTTAACGGACACATTAATATCTTCCTCGTCTTCTTCATTGTTTCAACGAGCAAATTGTGGTTATCTGCATGTGTCTGTTGGACCCTACGGTGTCTTTTAGGGGTATAGAATTAACTTTAAATAGAAATATAACACAAAAATCGCGGTAATGAAAGATAATTTTATGCCATTAGCGTTTAAATATAGGATGTTTTTTTAGAGGTTTGTTTTTCGAATTGGGAAAACTTTTTTACAGCAACAGCCAATTTGACAATTTGCTAAGTCCCATATGTAGTCTATTTTGGAAGGGTCGCGCACATACGATGATGGCAACATCCGTAAGTCTCCGCATTCGAGTTTGCTCGCCCGGGGGTTCAAGCCCCATCTCCGGCCGTTTAAATTACGGACGTCGCACGAAGCTACTGGGACAGTCAACGAAATTATTTTAATTGGGATAAAATTGGCTTTATTAGCCAATATCATGACCATTACCATGTACGATTGGCGGCATTCCTGGAGTGGTCTTCGAGTTAGCTCTAATTGCTTTCTTCACCAGGTCCATCCAGCTGACAGAGAATGGGCCCTAGAAAGAAAAGCATGCATATTACTGATATATACTTTAAGTAAGGATTTTTCAACCTCGAATATTTTATTCCTAGTGATCCTTTTTCTCCGTCTGTATTCTCTCTCAATGGTTTCACATTTTACGATTTATATTTATACGTGTTTTTGTACCATCCGTCATCCATCTTTTATCGTGGACCAGTGGGAAGTGGGCTGCAGGAGAGCAGTGTGGGACTATTTAGATAATACGACTGCGACTGGACGGCTCTCATGAGCGTGTCTTGTCATCGCCGTCCCCTCTCCGCACCCCCCCTTATCCATCCACAATCATCAGCAACGTATTTCTGGACCGGCCGTACGCGCGAGGGTTGCCAGACGCCCCGGCTCTAGAACAATCGGTTTCAATAAAGACTTGTGAAATGAGAATTGTGCAGATGATGGTTCATTTTTAGTGTCGTGTGAAACATAATAATTTGGAAAGCACGAAAAGTGAAATTGTGTCAGATTTGGGCAGGAATAAATGGATGTATGGTTGTGTATTGGGAAGGTATCGGGAAGCTGTGGTAACCACAGTAATCGGTTTGAGCGCACACCGCATAGAAGCTGAATTGTCCAACCATATATTCCATTCAGATTTGCAAATAAACTGAGATAGAATAGAGAAATGCATACTGCCAGTGATGACGTATGGAGTGGAGACTATGGCCTTGACGGCAAAAATGACGAAATTAGGCGCAGAACTAGAGTAGTGGATATCATGGATCGTGTAGCGAAGCTAGGATGGCAATGGGCGGGACATGTTGCAAGATGACCTCCCAGAGCTCTTAAATGGAGACCTTGGGAGAATAAAAAAGGCATCGGAAGACCTCAAAAGAGATGGGCCGACGATATAGCTGCTGTTGGAGGAAAGAAATGGCTACAATTAGCAAACAACAGGGAAGGATGGAAGGGTTTGGAAGAGGCCTATATCCAGCAGTGGAGAAATGAAGGTTGATGAAGAAGAAGAAGAATAGGGAAAAGATAGAAAAAATAAAATATACATATGCAATACAATAAGCAATTATTTAGTTACACATTTTTACATCTTCTCATTACATTAGTATTCTAAAATATACATATTATTATCTTTCACATTCGACGTATTAAAATATAAAATTAATCCATAGAACACCATCGTAAAGTATCATTCGTCGCGATCCATTCAAACATTGTCCGTATTTTTGTCGGATTTTAAGATGCGACACCAAAAACTACGAAGAACAATGACACAAGTGACTTTTCTGGAAATTTACGCATTTAAAAATGTTGTTTTGTATTTGAGACATTTTGAGGTTTGAAAGGAACCAACTTTTAATAACTAGCCCAAGTTTCAAAGGCTAAGCTTTTGTAGCTATCGAGCTATGACATAAAGTGTCTAAATAAAAAAAATCCTGCAAAATTGAGAAAAATCACATGCGTCGTTCTTCTACGATTATGACGATATGTATGTTTATGCTAGAGCATGTCGAAGACACTTGTAATTGGGACAGAGGGCAGAGTCTTAATTAATAATGTATTATTTAAATGAATTAAAATAACTTGATTAAACACTACTTATATTTGTTGTCGATTCCGACCAGGTTTCGCTACGACCGTAGCTTCTTCAGGTCAAAATCTTAACTGATTATTTAATGTTAACTATAATGCCCCACCACCAAGTGTTTGCTTCCTTCGAAAAAAAAAAATTCTTTATGTATCATGTATCTACCCATTATTCTGTTAGTGTCTCTAATAAAATTAAAAATGATTTGATTTCAACTTGTTCAAAGAACTTGGATCGAAATACGAGACCACAAGGGTCCAGTATCAATAGGCAATGTTGATTTTAGAAATAGAACTAAATTCTTCGTCAATTCAATGGCAACTTTAGTTGCCAATCATTCCATTTCAATGCCATTTTCTCACAGTTGAGATATCATCGGTGATACTATGCAATGTACTATGTCATTCAAATCAGAGAGCTGACGTGACGTGGTAAAGAGACGATGGATTGTGATGCGAGCACTGATTGGATGATAGCAAGTGTTCCCGTATCTGTACGTGACGTATGATGATGTAAAAATCCATTATGTACAAATCATACAAATTATGCTTTTCTTTTATCTTGTGTCATCTTAAATAAGTATCGAGAAAAGGTACTTCTCAATGTATTGTTTGCAAATTTCTAACGGCATAATTCTATGGATATTATATCGTACTAGCTGTTCGTACCCGGTGTTGCACGGGTTAAAGATTAAGTTGAAAATAAATTTGTGGGGGGAAACAAAGGTTCGATTTGAACGGTATAGATTTGCATCGAAAATATATCAGAGGGGAAGGGGTGAAATAATAGGGGGGAAATGTCGCCTATGTTACCCGCCGGGTCCTAAAGCATAAGTAAACAAAATTTTAATAGAATCGGACAGACAGACAGTGAGTTTTATAGGTATAGATTAATGGATAAACCATCATCGACATCTTCACTTGGCGCAGTTACTATCTTCACAGAAAGTCACACAAGATCACTACCAAGTTTTTTGCGTCATTCTCACCAATGCCTCGGAAGACGCATTCTCCGAACACGTTCGACGGAGCATAAACAACATTAATATTAAATCTATATTATTTTGTGGCAACCCTGCCGTGTCCCGTCGGTCGCAGCCCTTTGAAGGCGATCGTCTTTTATCTCGCGAGCGGTCCCGCGATCGCGCTTGTGTATGTGTAACAGTCAATGATGGCCGAGATCATTGACATGAGCAAATGCGGTTGTAAAATCGCCGATAGCGCGGAGCGTTTGTGGCTGGCGACACATTATGCAAATCTGGATCATCGTCACCCGTTGAAGCACCGATAAACCACAAGATCATCATTAAGTTTAAATTGTTTAACAAACTAGTTTTTACCCGTCAAAAATAACGGGACAATAGTTCGCGTCTTTGCTAAGCCCTATTTACAGGATCTTTTTGGCGGGTCGCGGATATGTGATGGTGGCAACATCGATAGGTAGCGTCCTGCGCTAGCATTCACGCGGCCGCGGTTCGCGCCCTACCTCGAACCTAACAAACCTACAAACGAAGTTACGGACGTTACACGAAGTTCGGATGGACAGACGGACACAACGAAATTATTATGTTTGATGTATGTAATTTTATCCACCCTCGAAGACGGACCCTATATTCAATTTCATGTTTGGATGTGCACCGTGTGTCCGAACACACCTAACCACTCTATTATCGGGGATTCCCCTAATATTGAATGAATGGATATGTTGAATTCTCAAGTTGTCAATTGTTACTTGTTTCACAGAATAACATGAGTTCTTTCATCTAGTTTCGTTGGGTTATTAATAAGGTTAGGTGCTCATTTCATGTCCTTTTTGTTTTGTAATACATTGTTCATTGTTCATTCCATTTTATTTCCGTTTTGTGTAAAATTGTTAAGTCTTATAAAATAATTTCAAATTAAATCCAATAACATGACCTCTCGTAAGCGTGAAAAAAGTGATATTTATTTTCGACCGCTGGGAATGTACAAACAAATGGATAAAATAAAACGTCCAACGCCTGAGAAGTTTCAAATGTTGTGCTTTTTGAACAAAAATTTGCCGGTGGTTAAATTAGTAAAATTAGTAAAAAAAGAACAGTGGTGTGTTATTTATTACCTTGATGAGTATTCGCCCAATAATAGGTTTGATATTCGTATTCGTGAAGTAGCAGGTATTTATAATTAATATAAATTAACTTTGTTTAAACCACTTATTAGCAGGTATTTGTTTCACCACTAATTTAAACCTAGTCATTGTCAGTTTTTGTGCTGGATGTTATTAATTTAATACTGCGTATTTTATAAGGTGGGTATATAATAAAATTGCATAGTGTATTGGGCAAAGAAACGCGGTTCGATGCAGCTAATCATTTACCGCATCTGCAAAAACCGCCCGCCTGCCTCCGCGCGTGGGATTTTCGCGTTTATATTAATTTCTTAATTACTTATGGTATTTTTTAACAGTAAAATGTATACTTTATCGGCGATCGTCGCGATAGCGGGCCGTCCCGCCCGTTTTCTTTATTCCTCATTATGAAATTTATATTTCCGAGACTCGCATAAAATTGTCTGTCGGCCGCATTCCTCGCCGATTCGAAAAAGTCAATTAGCGGAAATTAAACGTTCACAATCGCCGAGGTTCCCGGCTCGGACGCCGCCATCCGAGCAGAACTGATCGCGAAGGAGAGCCGAATGGGCGTGCAGCACAAAAAACGCAGTCGGTACGTTATTAGCAGACTCATTTGCGTAATATTCGATCGCTGCTCGGACAAGGTGTGCAATTTCAAATTATGTACGGGATTTTTTATCGCAGCAATTTATTCATAGAATTCTTCTTTTCATTTGTTCGCTACCCATTAAGACTTAAGTACTTTATCTATAAATTGAAGCATAACGCCGGCCGCACACTGGATGCGTTTTCGTACGAAATTGAGTAGTACGTATACGTACGAATACGCAAGTACATTCTTGACCTCCGAAGTAGTACTGAACATCGCACACTGTACACGATTTTGTAGTGCGTGTCGACACGATCCGGATTGGTTCGGAAATTTTTGCGATTTCGTACGACGGATATTGAAAATTTTGTCAATTTGACACACATGACCACAAATGTTTGTGGGATCAAAGTGATTCAACTACGTGACCATCAGCGCAGATCATGGCGGAGAATCTCTAAAGAACTAAAAAATACCTGTAAGTTAAATAATTTGGTTTAATGAAAGTGAGGTATAATTATGTGCTTCGAACAAAAAAAACTTTTAAATATTTCTCCGATGTTATGAGCTCACGTCGCACTTCGATTCTCCCCAGCATTTGTGAATCTATTAGATAGATAGTCATGTTTTCCATAAGATACGGATTATTGATTTGGCGCAAACGTCATTGGAGAAATGCGCAAAGTAACTAATCGTGACAACGCAAAACGCAATCAATGTGCGCGCTCCAATACGTACGAAAGTAGTCGTACGAATACGTACGTAATAATTCGTATCCAAAGTGCGGCCGGCCTTAACATGTACTATGATTAATTACCGGGTCTTCCATATACTCCTCTTCTTGCACAGTCCCAACTCATTGCCTAGGTAGGCTGTTGTGGTCGGCTCTTCTCGTTCTCAGGCTGTATCATTTTTGTTTCTGGGTGTCGCTTTCATCCAGGCCGTTTCTCTGGAGGATTTTGGAGCAATGAGTCTTCCAGGAGTTCTTTAGTTTTCCTCTGGATGACTGTCGATGAAGCTCCATAGACGTTACCTTCTTTACCGTGTGATTTGGTGGTCTCCGTCGTATCTGCCCATGTCACCTCACCTGTCATTCTGCCAGCTTACTGCATATGTCCGTAACACCCAGGCTACCACCACGAATGCGTGAACTTACCATACCGTCCCCCAGTAGTCATTTAAAAATTCTTTTTTTATTTAGTGTTTCATTTTCATCTTTACAGTATCGAAATCGACACCAGGTGACTCTAAAATCATGTTTAGATTCTGGTACTTCATTGAAGTTAAAAGATTGCCGTTTTAGCTACTCTCCTAAGAATTTGATGCCAAATTTATATATTTACGAGTGGTAGTAATTTTTAGATATTGGGCGATTTGGCCGTAGTAATATATACGCAGATTCGCGTGTGATAGATGGTGTATCAATATGCAGGAGAGTAATGAGACCTTACTTACTTACATTTGTCTCACTTTTTATTCATACTGTTATTACATTTATTATAATTTACTATTCACTTCACAATTTCGGTTATAATACTAATGCTTGTAAGAGTGTCAAACCGTGGTTGAAAAAACATTACGAGCTCCGGTGTTGCCAGGTCGTGACGTTCGGCACATATATGATTTTTTTGTTAAAAATATTGCGTTGATGTACTGTTTACTTACATTCTTAACGTCCAATTTTGATGCGAATATTTTATTTTTATATATTGCTTCCCATATTGCGCTTTGCAACAAGCCAGTAATTTCTTAGTTTTCTTCTATTTTAAACGATTTTTTTTTCGGCAGTTGTAAGAATTAAGAATCCTCAGCTGTCACGCGACAGACCGGATTTCGATTCCCGCTAGAAAAATGACTATTTTATTTATTTAAATGAAAATGAAAAAATACCATGTATGTATATTTCCCATATTCAATAGAGTGGAATTTATGCTGAGATGAACAACGTGTTCTTTATTTTATTTTGCTGAATGATTCTAAAAAAAAACTGTAAACTATGCTTGTCTCAACGTAGACTCCTCTAGTGAGTCCAAACCAAATTGTGTATCACCTCGGAATAAGTACCTACTAAATAAATAAATGAAAACAATTTTATAAAAATGTCTCCAAAGTTTGTCGTAACCATACTAAATATCGTAACATGTAGGTACTGACAATGACTTTTGATATTTAAACGAGAAGTGTTTGTTTATGTTTTTGTAATTATTGGTCGGTATTTTGATGCAAAATGCACAGCTATGCGGCACATAAAATGTCGTTTTTGTTTTTACGCGACGGTATTTGTTTATACTGTTGTTTTATCAAGTAAAAAAAAAAGATACATGGTTGTTTTGTTCACCGTCTAAAGTTTACCGCTGTCGGTGACATTCTTTCACCGCCGCCATTATCGACTATGTCCAAATGATTTTAAAAAACTCTTCAGTCTCTTTTGTTTTCATTACGATAATTTATTCGCGGTTTTATTTCCTTTTAAAAGGCAATAAAAATAATATGGCCATCTTACTGCCATAATCGAGCCGGGAGAAAAAACTTGATCGATCAAACCGCTATCGGGACCACCAATCCACGTCCAGCCGCCGATAAAATTACTAATTAAGCGCCGATCCGGTTATCCGAGCTAAGCCCGCTTTTATTCTCCTAATTGCGATTTATATATGCGCTCCACCGCGGAGAAGGAATCGATAGTCCGACAAAAGGGTCCGATTTTCGAGACCTCCGTCGAACGGCAGAAGTGGGCTGAATGGAATGTTTCTTCTCGGTACCTCCGATTTGCTTGCGTCCTGACAGGTCGTCCTCAAAGACGCGGACGGGACTTATTCCTTATCTTCCCGCGCCGGCGAAGTCCAGCTTCAAAGGAATTTAGGCGTGCATTCTGTTAAGTACGTCCTGATACGGTTAAGGATTTTAAGGAGTAGCGTAGCACTGGAGTTAAGGGTTAAAAATGCGCTGTATTAAATATAGGCAAGCTTCGTCCCTTCGCATTTAGTGTCCAATTTTGCAAGAAGCTTTCAAGAATAGCTAAGTTTTATATGTATATCTGATCTTTGTCGTTTGTTTTCGGTATGTATCCACCACGATCTGTACGAAGATTTGGCAAATTGCTTTAACATGGAGTTAAATATTGATAAAATATAAAAATAAAGTTAATACGATACTCGATTGTCCGGCGTTGCATTATCCGAGGCGGTAAGATTTTTTTTGTTTAAAATTTTTAGTTACCTAATACAATTTGAAATTATGTTTGCCCATCCTAAATGATACGTATATATTGTAGTTGTCGAAGGGCCATTAAAAATGTAGATGAAATAACAATGTACAGATGCGCTTTGACATCGAAAATTCCTAGCACATATATCATGCAATGAAAGTGTACGAATAGTAGGTAAATGCCTTCCGAAGATCCGTTGTATTAAACGAAACTTCGAATAAGTCGGAAATCTAACGCAAAACGTAATCATAATTTAACTGTAGTTCTTCTTCTTCTTCTTCTGCTCGTGTTAGGACTATGTTCTGTTGTTTCTCGGCTCCTGCTCCTGGGACATGGATGACCAGCTGTCCCTCCATCGTTCTGGAGGTCTTCTGCCTGCATCTCGTTCATTGACTGTATATAAAATAGAAAATTACCGGCGAAATTGTCAATACCGGACATGTCGCGATGAATTGTTAAAAAAAATATTTTTACTATTTTTTTTGCGGATATTACCTGTGTCAGGTTTTTTCCCAACTCCCCTTAAAACTCTGGAATCTACTTTATAATCCAATTGGATTAATTTAAAACTTTAGGGAGATTACAGAAGTACCCACCATTAAACTTCATCCGCGCGAGGGCTCGTTTGGACTACCAGAGAATGCTGTGTTATTGTTTTCTACGACCGAAGATTCCAAGCATTTCTTCGGTGGAATAATTAGATCCGTTGGTCTCGAGCGTCTCGCGTCATTGTTTGTGTTATTACGCCTTTCTTTACACTGTAACGACATGCTCGGATCATTAGAGATGAAACTTAAATAGGGTCGAATGCCGCCCGCTTATTTATAAACAGGGGAGGGGAACGATCTTCGTATCACACCTACGCCGCCGACTAATTTCCGACACGTAGAGTCGACGGGATTGAAATTAGTAAACTTTCAGTTGACCCTACCCGACAATAATATGAAAGTGACCGGACACACTGATTTTTAAAGCTCTGTCTTTTTTTATGATTTGATTGATAGATAGATAGATTTTTATGATAGATTTTAAGTGTTTATTTAAAATTTGTTATTTATTTGTATTCATAACATTGTTGCTACGCCCGAAGATGCTGTTTCAGAATATTGCTACATTATTGTGTTTTGAGATCTCTGAGAAGGAATAAGGCCCGAATTCAGAGTCAATATTTAGTGATTTAAAGGTTAAAGTATGCTTTAAAAGCGTAATTTTCAGTATAAAATAACACTTTTAAGGCGTACCTTACTTAATCTTATTGTAAGAGTATTGACTCTGAATTCGGGCCTTACAGTTGATTCTCTATGTATCTGGTGTTTATTATATTACATTTGGTATGAAAATGTCTTTGAAATATCTACAAAACGTGTATATATAGTATATTATTTCGTTCGTTCGTATTACCTATACGTTTAGGTAATTCTGAGTAATAATAAAAGTGATAACAAAGGCGTGATTTCGGTTCCTTAGTTTCAATTTCGCTATCAAAATCTCCTCTCTTTAAATAGTATCAAATTTTGTACACGATACACACGCACACTAAATAGTATATAGTTTCAAAAGGCGCAGTCTCACTAATTATTGTCTGAAAACCATTGAAATTAATAAAAAATCGAAAAAGCATTAGTGAAATAATGGCACTATAAAGAATTTACCCCTATTTTCAATATTCCCAATAAAGACCACAAACCGCCCTTGCTTTCCAAGCCTCGTCAACACTAATTACCTGAAATGTTTGCTACCGGACTATAAACTGTACTTAATTTTGTTGTCATTTACAGCAATTGACATCTGTTGAGAAATTGCATCACTTGAAACTGTCGTCGTAAAAGTAATATTTAGCTGTGCACCTACAGCAAAGTTGATTCATTTTATATGTATCACGCTGCACCATAAAGCATCTGCATTTCGTCTATTAATGACTATAAAATAATAACGTCGGTTTAGGAACATGTGGGGTATAAAAGAAGAGGCAGGAATATCCAAAAAATTAAAAAAATGTTTTGAATGCAGCCACCGGAGATTACTAATTCAAAATGTTTTGAATTCTAAATTTTATGTATCTATCCCTTCCAAAATCATAATTCGTATAAACGTATAGGCTGTTTCCTATAAAAATCTCGAAATCAGTACATTACAAATTGGTAATCCTCGATGATTGCATTCAAACTTTTTTAGATATTGCTGCCTTTGCTTTTATACCCCACACATATGTTATTATTTGTCGAGATTAGGTCACGCGGCTAATATAATAATTAAATAAATATTGATGTGCGGTTCGCCGTTTAATCTGCCCACACGAACCTCTTTGATCAATAAAATTCCACCGCCAATGTGTCTTGCGGTTTTTATTGGCGAACATAATTATGATGCACTCTTCGCGTTTATTGAGTAATAAACCGTTTTTAATTCTGACATCAGCTCGGATAAACCTTTACATTTAAGGAGTACATCATTGTAACACTTGTCGACTGACAATTAAGTTCGTAGAAAACGTATATTACAATAATTACATGATATATTTATTCATTATCTACCTACACATGTGGTACACACTTACAATGGAACGCTTCATTCCTCTGTAGGAAGCAGTCGATCTCCTGTGAGGCTGTTTAGAGCACGCGTCGTAATCCGTCCCACCTCCGCTCGTGTCCTTCATTGATGATCCTTCATATATCTTTCTTGATTTTGGGGAATAGAAAAAAGTTAGAATTGTGTAGATCGGGCGAACAGGGTGGGTGTTCTAACGTGATTCAATTTTCGGTTAATATCTGCCGTGCTAAGGCAGGCTTTTGGCAAACTCAAACATATCTTCGAGAACAAAGAGATCCCAATTAGCCTAAAAAGAAAAGCCTTTGAATCATGCCTACTGCCAGTGATGACGTATGGAGTGGAGACTATGGCCCTTACAAAGAAAAGTGTAGAAAAGTTCAAATGCACGCAACGATCCATGGAGAGATCCACGCTTGGAGTAAGCCAAAGAGATTAGGCGCAGAACTAGAGTAGTGGATATCATGGATTGTGTAGCGAAGCTAAAATGCCAATGGGCAGGACATGTTGCAAGGCGGGATGCTACAATATGGCCTCCCAGAGTAGAGAGAGAGAATAAAAGAGGCATCGGAAGACCTCAAAAGAGATGGGCTGACGATATAGCCGCTGTGGGGGGAAAGAAATGGCTACAATTAGCAAACAACAAGGAAGGATGGAAGGGTATGGAAGAGGCCTATATCCAGCAGTGGAGAGATGCAGGCTAATGAAGAAGAAGAAGAGTGCTAAGGCAGTGTTATCCTCCAATTAAATAACATCCGGTTTACAAAAATTATTATTATTATTTAAATATTCGATATGTACTAAATAATGAATAAATAACAACACGATGGCCAAATACATATATGTTAATGGCCCAAAGTCTCAATGGATGGACTGAATTATCGAAGCAATATGAGCGACAAGAAATGGAAAGAGTGGCGGACTTGGGGAAGCATTCTTGCGTAGATGGACGGTGACCGAAGAAAATGTATTTTATATATTTTCGGATCTTTTTCTTCTTATAAAGGCTGGAGGTCACTAGTGCCTGTTTGTACATAGTTTTCCGCCTCTTGTGATGTGGACTTCCAGCTCTCCTTCCATCTTTTGGTGGGCCTTCCAGGCATCCTCCTTCCGTCTGGTTTCCCATGTGGGGGCAATGTGTGGTAGTCTTTGGGAGTCCATTCTTTCCACATGGTCTCCCCAATACTTTGTCCTTTTTTCCCCCAGCTGACAAAATCTTGGATGTCACATTTTTTCGGATAATGTTAAAAAAAAATCTGTTTATTTGCTTTTTTAAAACGAAAATCAACTTTATTTAATATATCTACATATTGTTTTCATTGAATTAATATTGAATGTTTTATTTATTCTTCTATAATTTATTATATTGCCTATTGATTCGCCTATTATATAAAATTACTATTTTTAAATTTAATTTCATTGATATATATTGTGTAAAATTAGATATTATTTATATTTCTAATTTCATCGAATTACTATTATTGTTTTATTGTCTCCTTTAACTCTACATTTATATTGTTCTTGATTATGTTTATAAATAATTTATGTTCACATTTGTATTCTTCTTTTATATATTGCCTATAGTTTTGCCTACCTATCAACTTTGTACAAATTATAAAGTATAAAGCTTTAGAGCCGTATATAATATGTAAATAAATAAATATGTTTGTAAATAAATATTATTCGATAAATTTTTTGTAGAGGCACGAGGCGCGTTGGTAAAAAATTCAATCGGCAATTAAACTTAGTTGTGAATGTTCTTAGGTTTTCACGGCCACTCAAAATCTCTCGGTTTGTGTCTTCTGGGGTATTATGCCGTGTTATCACGACCTTTCTGGCCGATGTTTCGGAATCCCATTGCAGGGTCCATCATCAACATATCAGCCCCGATGATGGACCCTGCAACGGGATCCGAAACGTCGGCCAGAAAGGTCGTAATAACACGGCAGATTACACCAGAAGAAACTTAGTTGTCTTTCCCAATCATTTTACATCGTAAAACTTTCTTGAGGAATGCTTACGTAATACGGAACGCACGTAATAGCAATACGTACGTATGTGAACCCGTGGGTCATCCCTGTCTCCCTGGACAAGGCGCCCTGTATCGCGAGTCAGAGTACCTACCGTCATGCGACCGAATTGTTGATCTTCTAGATTTAAAAAAAATGTCGAACAAATACTCGAAGTACTCAAAGAGTTGGATTTAAAATGTTTTCAATGTATCGCCTTCGGTTGGGAAAATATCCAACGCAAACAGCGGCCCTCCTAGCGCAGTCGCGTTTTTCTGCAGCGCGACATCACAGGCGCCGCGCGCTCCGCTCTGTGTGCTCGGCCGGGAAAACAAACACTCGGGGCACCTACTCCGCCGACAGAGCGCCGACAAAATCGATCTTATTTATTTACCCGAGCCGAGGGGGCCGCCGGCTATTAAAGTATTAACACGAATTTTAGAGGACCGCGACCGTCAACTCCGGAATCGAGTGCGGCGGTGTTTTGTTTACATTAAGCTATGTATTCACTAGGGGACAAATTGTCCCTCAACAGCATGCGCGGCATAGAGTCTACGTGACGTTGCAACGTCGTGCACTGTTCCGCGACCTCGCGCACAACATAGCGCGGCATTTCTACGTGCCGTGGCAACGTTGCCATGCGCACGGTACCCGAGCGTACTCACTGCAACATTCCGCGGAGCGTCAGTACCACGTGGTATGTTTACAAGTGAATACGCATGCGCTGTATCTGTCAAGATGACAATGCGGGGAAACGAAATCGTTCTTGAACTCATCGAGCTGTATCGATCGAAGATCGCATAGAATGTCCGTCTTTCTTTCTCTTTGCAGTAAATAATTTCGCATTCTCCTCTTACTTTTCGATAAACTCATTAACATAAACAGATACGCGGCTATCATCATAACCTCATAGGGCGATATATTTCCGCGACGTCTGGAAAACAATAATTATTTGCAAAAAGGACCTTGTTTTTAATAATATTCAATTTACTACAGTAAAACCTCGTTTATTTGAAATTGCGACCCAAAAAAACATTTCGAATTGCGCTGAACCCCGTTTTCGCCAAATGAGATACCGCAGCTGTCAACATAAGCTCATCGGGTGACATTTCCGCGACAAGATATGCGAGTCCCGGTGTGTACACGTCAAATGGCCGCGTCATTGTCCCCGAAACATGAGCGTAGATGTTGATGCGACATGCCGAGCGGAATGTTTCGCGATTTGTCCCCTAGTGAATACATGGCTTAATGTATTTGGACGGTGACGGATTTCAGACTGCTTTCCAAGCAATAGCAATCACTTTTAAATTGAATGAAATTTTTTCGCCGTTGTTGAAAATGGAAATTGAAGTTGATACGCGTAGAAGTTATCGAAACACCGCTTTCGGTGTAGGAGCTATAGCTGAGACCTCCAACGTCGCCGCTTTACTAATTTCTTCAAATAAACTAAGTACTCAATCGTTGATTTCTTTCATTGATCCCAACTTGATTGCCATATCAATGTTATTGCGTAATCCAAATTAGTGACAAGTCGCAATCACCGATATCTCGAAGTCGCAATCAGTAATAGTGATAGAGTCATTGACGTATTATAATATAGACACGTTATTCCCATGCTAGCCGGCTTTCATATATAGCAAATTTTGCATTGAAAGAGACAACAAATCACGGCTCACAAACGCTCTGCGCGTAGACAGAAAAATCAGTCACGGTGACTAAAACAACATAATCATTCTTACAATAGTGTACGATACTCTGTTCCTTTTTCCGCGTAGCGTCGCGCCTGATCACAACGAAGGTTCGTTCAATAACGAATGCAAGTAAGGCGATTACCTTACTTTTCAGTTGCCAAGATTTCACGCTTGTAACGTATCTACAGTATATTATATCATTGGATATAAGATTAGATTGTTTTATAAGTTTAACAGCAATAAAGACTAATTTTATTTTATTTTATATCATTGGATAGAGTATCCGAAAATATCGTAATATTCTTATATGAAAGTACATTTATTCGTAGTTTGCGTCCATGAATTAATTATTCTTTTATATATTCGAAGAAAGGGTTTAATGTAATTATGTAGGAAGGTGTAATTGAATACTACGCTAATTTTTAATTATGGCCAATAAGAATCTGTCAAAGGAAGCAAGACTAGCGGTACATAATGGAGTTCTATTGCCAACCCTTATGTATGGAAGTGAAGCCTGGAATTGGCAAAAGAGGAATGAAAGTAGACTGAATGCGGTGGGAATGCGGTCACTGAGACGCTTGTGTGGAAAATCTTTGGTCGATAGAGTGAGGAATGAACAAATTAGAAGTGAATGCAATGCTGGCTGTAGTGTGGTAGATAGAATGAAGAAAGGAATGCTGGGATGGTTTGGTCATGTGGAACGTATGAACGAGGAAAGGATGGTTAAGAAAATATATGAGGCGAGTGTTGAAGGCAACAGGAATAGAGGGCGTCCGCGAAAGACCTGGCACGATCAGGTACTACAAGTATTTGTGGATGGCCCTGTTAAAAGCCGCAACAACCGTAGAACGTGTATGAGAAGATGTATGAATGTGGCCGAAGCAAAAGTGGTGTGCCAGGATAGAAGCGTGTGGCGTTCAATCCTCTCTGCCTACCCCTGCGGGGAAACGGCGTGATGGTTAGTTAGTTAGTTATTTTATATTAAAACATTGATCATTAATCGCAGTCACAATTTTCAATCACCGATATCATCTAATAGCAATCACAATTTTCAATCACCGATATCATCTAATAGCAATCACACTCTCCTACCTACAAGTAAGAATAGCAGTTTATCTCTTCTCTGATCCATTCTTATGATGCCTATGTTCCCACTCCCTTTAAAGCATAATCCTCTATTCTAGAGAACCAATCTACATCCAAGATATAAATGCTTTTATAAATCAAAATCAAACGATACAAAATGAGAACTCAAAAACGTTTCATTCAGAACGTGCTCCCACCTAGGGACCTAATTATTTACTACCAGGTTTTACTGTATGATACCATGATAAATAGAGAGGTGTTATAACGAAATTTGAGTATCGCCGGAATTCTGAAATTCACGCTTTCCCGTCCGATGGTCGCCAATCCCGCCGTTTCAATTAATCGAAAATGATACGAATCAATTAGATAAACAATTTTCTAATTTTAGACGAGGATGTCAGTATCTTTATTGCAGGCGTAATTACACAATCAGATCTATATGTCGACGTATGACTTAATCTGTCTCCTGCCATTACGCCCTTGCTTCGAAGGAGTAAAGATAGAGAATTCTTCTGTCCTGACATACCACTCTTACCTCGTTCACATTCATACGTCCTCGCTAGTGTAATTTCTTAACAGAACCGTCTTCCAGCTGTAATGTACCTATACCAACCATTATATAAATCAACATTGTATAGGAATGATAAACATGGAATAAACATTTTAGTTTTGTAAACAGAAATGTAAATTCAAATATTAATATCAATTAGAGTCCCTACAACGACCCCGGTCTTATCATAAAGTAACTTTGACCCGGAGCCGCCCGTTGTTCCATACTTATCATCCTAATTGTTTGGATTAGAATCCCATATAAGCAGAGTCTTGTCTCTAACTAGAAGCATTATTGATCAGTCTTCACATAGATTCAGTAGAAGTAGATTGACTACGGGAGTGTTCACATCAATGTAATTGTGCTTTTATTAATTGTTGTAATTAATCCAAAATAAAAAGTAATCTCAACCATCGTGTTAGAGTATTATTTCTGTTAAATAAGACCCTTTGGAAGAGACGGAAGAGGGTCGTTTACAGTGGTGTCAGAAGTAAAGTGGGATTGATATTTCAACCAAGTATCATATATATCCCAAAGGCAACGTCCAGGAAAAGTCTTGATAGATCACTGAAATCCAGAGAGTTCAAGTCCTTTTCAAACTCATCTACCTGTGCTGTGGAAGCGAGTCTGCTGCTAGAAGGAAGAAGATGAAGACAACTACAACTTTATTCATGTAAGTCGCAATCATTGTTTGTGTTCACTCCCCGTGCAAATTTTGTGTTCAAACATTCAAAACTCAAGTTTAAACTATCAACATATTCAAGAAATAAAAATTAATAAGTGAAATAATAATACTTCAAGATGTCTGTAAAGAAAGAAGAAACCACCAAAATCAACAAGTGTATAGATTTAAATATTGCAGAGAAGATGTTAATCAAATTTGATGGAGATAAAACAAAACTTTTCGAGTTTTTGGACAATAGTGAAAAAGCCCTTCGATTAATAGATAAAAATTTAGAAAATATTTTGTACACATTAATAGAAAGTAAGATTACTGGTAATGCTAGAGCACTAATAAGAAATAGAAACTTTGAAAATTTTCCTATGTTAAAATCACATTTACTAGCCGCGTATTCAGATAAACGAACAAACAATCAATGGCAACTCGAATTAAATTCCTGTACTCAAAAACCAAACGAAAATGTCATTTCGTATTCTACTAGGGTAGAAAATTGCTATATAAAATTATTAAATAATTTATCAGAAAATATGTCAAGTGACGGTCGAGAAGCTTGCATAGATCTATTAAAATCCCAAGCTAAGTGTGTTTTTATAACCGGACTAAAAGAAGAATTAATTCTACCAGTGAAAACACACCAACCAGACACTCTAGAAAGAGCAATATCGGTCGCACTAGCGGAAGAACAAGAAATCAAATCAAGAGATGTTGTAAGAAAATATCAAAATATTCAAAATAACTCTAATAATATTAATAGTAAATATTGTAAAATCTGCAATAAAACCAACCATAACACATTTGATTGTAGATTTAAAAATAAGAAGCCTAACGTTCGTTATGTAGCACAAGCTTCATCATCATCCAATACGACGACTGCTAATAATAAAAATAATAATAACTTATTTTGCAAATATTGTAAGAAAAATAATCATTCTATAGAAAACTGTTTTAAACTAAAATTTAAAAATGATCAAAAGCATAATCATAATAAAACAAATCATAATTCGGATAATTTAAACGCGTAAGAGACTTTAGAACTGGCCAGTCTAAAGGATCTCTCGTGCATAAATCAGGCCGAATAGGAACATTAACCAACGCTTTTTTCACGTCTTATGTAAATCTTAAAATTAATAACATCTCTATAAAAGATATGAACAATTTTTTAATTGATTCTGGTGCAGACATTAGTTTAATAAAATTAAACGTTTTAAAAGAAAATATAAAAATTAACAAGGATGAAATTTTATTAATTAGAGGTATAGATTCCTCACAAGAAAATCCTAATAAAACTCTCGGTTATGTCTATTTAAAAATTAGTATAGCAAACGAGATAATTAATTATCCTTTTCACGTGGTAAAGAGTGATTTTCCAATTCCTTTTGACGGTATCATTGGTAACGATTTTCTGAAAAAATTTAGGTGTAATGTAGACTATCGTAGTCGACATCTACTTATAAAGGATAAATCAATCCCAATGTTGTATCACAATGCTTATTCTGAATCACCGATCCAGGAAGCATACAATATGGATAGATCGTGTCGCCCATTGAACGTACCATATTTTTGTGAACAAAATAAAAATCACTCGAATTCCGAAACGATAGGAAATTATTTTTATGAGTCGAAGGAGACTCTATCACAATCACCGAATTGTGAAAATTTAAATACAATCAATGAAAATAATAAACGATCTGAAAAATCAATGGAAATAAAAAATAAAATTATTGTTGAGGAAGAAAATTCCAAATCAAAAGAAATTCAATCAAGATCGTCATATCAAAATATTAATAACTATAAAGTTAACAAAGAAACTATTAAAAATGCATCGAAAAATGATGATAATGAAAATAAATTCAATAATAATTCAAATAATGGTGAGTGTTGTGTACAAATTATTCCGCCGCGCACGGAGAAAATAATTAAAATTCACATATTAAACCACCAAATAAAGGAAGGAATTTGCCCTGATAAGGAATTATCAGAGAACGTCCATTTGTGTCCAAGTATTGTGAAAGTAAACAGTGACAATATTGCTTACACGTCAATATTGAATTCTAGTGATAAAGAAATTAAAATCGATAAAATTGAAACAATATTAGAACCAATGCCGGAGATAAGCAAAAGTGCAAATATACGAAGAATATCAAAGAATGATAACTTCAAAGCAAATAGATTAGAAATTCTACGGAATTCATTAAGAATATCTCATCTAAATGAGATTGAAAAGAATTGTTTACTTGATATTTGCGAAGAATTTAATAATATATTTTATCTAGAAGGTGATACCTTAACTTCAACTGATGTGGTCATGCACGAAATTCCAACGACCTCGTCTAATCCAATAAACGTTAAATCTTATAGATATCCTTACGTTTTAAAAGAGGAAGTTGATAAGCAAGTAGAAAAACTTTTAAAAGAAGACATTATAATTCCATCTTCATCCCCTTGGAATTCTCCAGTGTGGGTTGTCCCAAAGAAAACTGATGCATCTGGTAAAAAGAAATGGAGAATGGTGATCGACTATAGAAAACTTAATGAAATAACGATAGGAGATTCGTATCCCTTACCGCAAATTTCCGAAATATTAGAACAATTAGGCAATTCTAAATATTTTACAACTTTAGACCTTACATCGGGTTTTCACCAAATTAAAATGCACCCCAAAGATTCTGATAAAACTGCATTTAGCGTACCTAGTGGTCACTATCAGTTCACGAGAATGCCCTTTGGCCTTCGTAGAGCTCCTTCAAGTTTCCAAGATTAATGGATAACGTACTATCTGGAATAAAAAATTATAGATGTTTTGTATATTTAGACGACATAGTGATTCATGCCGACTCATTAGAAACTCATAATAAAAGATTAAGAGAAGTATTCGAAAGACTCTCAAAATTCAATTTAAAAATCCAGCCAGATAAGTGCGAATTTCTTCGTCCAGAAGTAATTTATCTAGGACACTCTATTACGAGCAAAGGAGTAAAACCAGATCCCAAAAAAAGTAGAAGCATTAGTAAAATATCCCGTTCCCAAGACAGCTAAAGATATTAAATCATTTCTAGGAATTGTGTCGTATTACCGGAAATTCATTCCATCATGTAGTAAAATAATGCAACCATTAACAAAATTATTAAAAAAGGATTGTGAATTTCAATGGACTAGTGCTCAACAGGATGCTTTTGAAAAACTAAAAAATATCCTTACCGTTGAACCAATTTTGAAATTTCCAGAGTTTAGTCAAGAATTTCTGCTAACTACAGACGCGAGTAATTTTGCTATTGGAAGTGTCCTTTCACAAGGAACACCTCCAAATGATTTACCTAGTGCATACGCAAGTCGAACATTAAATCACGCAGAAACTAATTATTCCACCATTGAAAGAGAATTATTAGGAATCGTATGGAGTATTAAACATTTTCGACATTACCTTTATGGTAGGAAATTTACTATACTCACAGATCATCGTCCTTTAGTTTTGTTATTCAATGTTAAAGATCCAGGATCACGCTTAGTTAGATGGCGTCTAGCTCTTGAAGAGTACGATTATACTTTAGTATACAAACCAGGAAAAGCAAATACGAATGCTGATACATTAAGCAGAATAAAAATTGATGAATAAAACAAACCTTCTACCTCGCAAGAAGATAATATTAAATATATTAATAATATAAAATCGAACGTCGAATCATATTCAGATTTCTTAGAAAAATATCAATCTACAGTTATAATCAATAACAATATTGAAGAAATAAATGATAAATTAAATACTTCAGGAATTTTTGTAATTTGCTTAGGAGCAGATAAAGAATTTCAAACGGATATCCAAAAAGAAATTAAGGAGAAATTTAAAGCTCATGTCGAAGTAATAGATAAAAAAGTAATCAAAGTAACTGATGTTGTAGAATTCCGCGAAAGTAACCAAAATATATATTATCTTATAAATAAACAAAATTATTGGAATAATGGAGAATATGAAAATTTATATGTAAATTTAGTTAAATTAAGAAATATGTTATTTATATGAAATATTCAAGAAATAAATATGCCTAATCTTATTGATAGATATGATAAGTTAAAATGGTACAAAATACGTGCTATGTTAAGATATGTATTTAAAACCTCTAAAGTTAATGTTAAAATATATCACGATAAAATAATAACCCCTAAAGCAGAAGAAATTATAACAATTTTAACCGAAAATCATTCGAATCCATCATCAGGTCATTCGGGATTTTTCCGAACTTATAATCGTATTAAAGAAAAATACAATTGGCCCAATATGAAAAAGGAAATTAAGAAGTTTGTCGCACAATGTGACTCATGTCAAAAAAATAAATTAGTGCGCAAGAAAAATAA